>JASTWK010000439.1:0-149754 GCA_030770225.1 Temnothorax unifasciatus | reverse complement strand
TTATGTGTAAACAATACAGAACTTATAGATAATTGATAACCATTTAGCAGGATAAACTGTGTTGGCGTACTCTTTCTACATGCGCACCTTCCCCAAGAGCCGAGACTCGAATCAAATCCGTGAAAAATATCTACTTTCGTAGAGCTTTTGTACAGTTTTACTCTAGGATTATGTATCAGGAATATCGCATTATAAACATAATAAACATTACAATTTCCATTGAAGACGATAACAATGAATCATTTAATTGTAATAATTTTTCATTCGATTCTACTTGTCAAGATAACGAGACTTGGTTTGATTTAATATTAAATTCGAATGAATGGGAACAAATTAAACCACTTCAATCAGGGAACAAGAGATTTATTCACACATTAAGACCATGGATATGGACCGACGTCGTTGCCGATGCATTTTATCGACAATATCGTCTACCTTGCACATACACTTTTGTTAGAGGCGACGTAAATACATCCTCCCAAAGCAAATATTATATCAAGATTATCGGCAGCTGTAAGAGTAAAACATGTGGCAATATTTTCAAAGGCGTTGTTGACACAGAACGCAATAGCTTCTTCTTCCTAATGCTGGCACCTGCCTCAATACGTAGACAATATGGCCAGGGTGTATATGTATGTGCGTAAGTGTGATTGTGCGTATTATGTCCGCGGTGTCTTGAACTGGGATTAATGCCGTGGGTTCGTTGGGCCCAAGGAAATGCGCGGATCACTTCCCCCTGCGGCCAGAACGCAATAGCGACTAGCAAACTTTTCCATTAGTCGGTCAATCTTCTGTGCCTCGCCGGGCAGCCGAAAACCCTCCAGAAAATACTTGAGTGCCGTTACTAGATCGCGTTCGGCAAAGTTCATCTGATCGATGTAATGGTACATTACCTGTGCAAATGATATAACAAAATTGGTCATTATCTTAATTAATTAACAATAATTATCGCGCAATAATCATAATGATTTAGAGTTGATCAACTATTATGTCGCTATTATGTCTATAATTAATATAGTCTATTAATTTCAATTGTTCTCTCCTCGTCACCTGGTTATGATTATGGTCGCCCAGAAAGTCTCCAATGGCGGGCTTGTCGAGGTGCAGCCACCTGGCCACGTCCTCCGGTGAAGTACCGAGCAGTCCTTGCTCCTGCAAGTACTGCACAATGTGCAGTGCACATTCTTGCCGGCCTCCCATAACACTTTTTGTTGTTTCTGTACTTCATACTGCTCCGGCGAGTCCAGCACCTCCTTGTTGCCAGTCAGACTGGAGTTGGCCGACGAGAGGCTGCCAGTGCTGCCGTAACGCGGTAGCAGGATCTCCGGTGGATCTGACAATGGTTGCTGATCCGCTGGCACGCTGTGATTCACGTAGAGATCTCGACTCCACTCCACCATGCACTTCAAAATAGACACGAGGCACTCGAGACCACGGATGCGCATGGATTTCTCCTGAAAGAGCAAAACATTAATATTACAAACAAAACTTTATATTGCTTATCTCGAAGAACATTCTTTGTTCCAAATAATACATTTATCCTGTTATCTTCTTTCTTATAACGCACCTGATTTGGCGATGCACCTAGCTCCAGAGCTTGACGACCTTGAGCAGTCTTAGAGAGATCATTGACAAGCCTCTCGAAGAGATTCGCTGCTAAGAGATCACAATCGTAGTTAACGTAGATGTCGACAATGCTCTGGGCATCCGCACAGATCCTCGTAAGCACAGGTATGACCATCCACTTGTGCTCGAAAGAGCTGCTAGAGGTCTCGAAGATGTTCATAAAGATCTCCTTGAAGAACATCTCAATCTGCATCTTGAGGTGCATCTTGAAACGGGCGAGCACCAGGAACAGTGCTAATGACAGCTCAAACACTTCCGGCACCGAAAACACGCCATTCTTCGACAGCGCGACACACAAGTACTTTAATGGCGATAACAAACATCTCGTTAGAGCGCAATATTGGACCGGCATTCTGCAAGATTCCCAGAAGTAACTAAAGCGACAAGATCTTGGAACGGAGCTCGTGCGATCGGGATCAGGAGTGCCGTCCGGCAGCGGTTTCATAGAGAGCTTGCAGAGAGCGCAAAACACCAGGACTGCATCCTTTTGCAGCACATGGGTGAATTTCGCAGTTACCATGTTGTCATTCTCAGCGGCCGCCTCGTCACCGTTGTCCTCCGAACTGCCGTTTTCCAAACTGACTTCCTCTTCCAATGGCACCACGGATTTTACTACATCATCAAAAATACTCTTGAAAATTGTTTGAAAATCAATATTATCATTACTAGGAGCATTCTCTGGACTTACCTCGGCTTCAGTTTCGCCGTTTGCTATGACAGAACCCTCCTGCTGATGTTCCCCATCAAGCCTCACGTTCTCTCCTCCGCCTGAGTCTCCATTCGCACGAAGATCACGTTGATCATCTGTGTGAGAGTCGCACGGGCTGTTGTTTGATCCACCAGGTTGCGTGATGACAAATAAACGTTGTAAACAGTACGAATTGTCAACAGTACCGTATCTTCGTGTACCTCCACATGCTGGCTTGTCATTATAGTCAGCAGAGCTTTTTAATAATCTGCAGCTGCACATCCTCATATCGGTCTGTGGACCGGTGAAGCAACTGCAAATTGTCTCGACAATGCGAACAATCAGCAGCTTGTTAGGCTCTGTTAAATCAGGCACATTGCCAGTGAGATGGCCATATGCGATTAACTTCTGCAGGCAGTCCAGTGCTGTCACCACAATCCGCGGTGACGTGCTCTGACATGCTAACTCAAATGGCAAAAAGTAATTTTCCGCGGTAGACATTTGAGTCACTCTCTTGGGCTGTGGCAGAGCGTTTGAGATAACCTCTTCACTCTGCACACCTGGTATGTACATCTTTGATCTCGTTACGGAGGATATATTTCCTCTGCAAGATGGAAATATATAAGTGACAAACTTAATTAGCAACTATCGCTTATAGCTACAGGCTTATTAGCCTATATATTTATTTATTTCAGTATAAAATAATTTTTAAAACGTTTATATTAATTCTGACTGCAGACGGACCTTCGGGAACACTAGCGCCTTCTTCTTTTAACATGAATAACTAAAAATCTATATTTCGGCTAATTACCGAGTTTATAAATATTTAATTTAAATTATCTGGGTGACTCACAAACCTTTTTAATCATACTTCATAACTCTTCATACAAAATACAAACGATTCTGTATAAAAACTTTTATTAATTTATCTATTTCGGCTAAATGCATGGTGTAAAAATAAATAATTAATTACAATTAAACGAATGACTCACAAACCTTTTCAATTGCACTTCAAAAGTCTTCATACGAAATACAAACGATTCCATATGGTAGATTCTTTACCGGACATTCATTTCCGGTCAAATACATACGAATCATTTTCAGCTGCAAGAAGGTCGCATAACCACAATTGACGCCAGCGTCAATTGAAATTCATGAAAAGGAAAACAGCGTCAAAATTTCGGCGTCTTCGCGCTGCTTTGGCTTTGACGCTTAAAGCTGAGAAAATCCAGCTTTCTTTGCTTGACGCTAGCGTCAGATCGAAATACGTGATCTCGCGTTACGTTAAAACGAGCGTCCCATGAATTCGCACCTTAAGGGTGCTGTCACATGGCAGTCAGAAATTCGGAAAACGGAATCTCGGAAAAGTCCGAAATTTTTGTGACTGGGCTCCCCATGGACTGATATTTCCGGAATAAGTAAAAATTGAAAAAATTATTTTTATTGTTCTAGAAGAAAAAAGATACTTACCGTAGTAGTAGAGTCTATTAAAAAATAAAGCTTTGACGTATTTTTTATTATACTCTAAAATTATATAGAAATTTCTTTAATTTAAAAATATGTTAAGGTTAGAATGCCATTTAGTTTTCCGTAAAAGTCGTTCCATGATGGGGAGCCCGGCCCTTGAAAAATCGCACCGATCGAGCTGACTCTGATTGGTTGACCCCCTCTCCGTTACTTTTCCGAGATTCCGTTTTCCGAATTTCTGACCGCCATGTGACAGCACCCTAAAGGCCATTGCACGTAACAAAGTTTTAGTCATAATCGTAAGGCCGTAAGAAAATAGACCAATCACACTCGATTATTCTTCGAGGACAAGGAGAATAATCGACTGTGATTGGTCTATTTTTTACAGCCTTACGATTATGACTAAAACTGTATTACGTGCATTGGCCTTAAGACACCGCTACCGTAGTGCTACACGAATGCGTACCAGCCATTGGCTGTTCATGGTAGCGCTACAGACCTCTATGTCTATTTCCTGTGTCACTGTTTATTCTGCATTAGGCTTGTTCGCGTTGCTTGAAATCCCCAAACATTTTTGCACTTGAAATGAGATAAATATATATTCGGCCGTTGGAGAGAGAGAGAAAGCGAAGATGCTGAGTGCAAAAAGTGCAAGCAACGCGAACAGACCCATTTGTACATGATTTCTGGTTTCTGTTCCTATTGCCTGTAATGCCTGTTGCCTGACATTGTGCAAGGGGCTTTATTGCTGTAGAAATTTTTGGGGCCATTTATTTAAAAGAAGAAAGAGACGAAGAAGAAGAAGCTGAAGAATCCAGTCTCAGGCTCGGATGCCAGCATTGAGGAAGATAAAATTTTTAAATAACTTGCAAAAATGAATCAGGAAAATGCGAGCGAGAACACCGAGGACCGTATAATCAATTGCGATGCAGAAAATAAATTGACGCAAGTTCAAAAAGAACTTGCTAAGGCAAAAGTTGGCAAAAAGGTTAAAAGAGGAATAATTTATTTGTCCACAATTCCGAAATATATGAACATCACGATGATCCAGGAGATGTTTTCTGCTTACGGTAAAGTGGGCAGAGTGTATCTGCAGCTGGCTGATAATGGTTAGTTTTATTTGCTTTGTAATATTTATCATAAGTTATAACCTAATCTTAAAGTTACAATTTTATCTCTGGGAGGGATAACGCGTGGCTCAGTGTCTACGCGAGTGATTAGTAACACCATGATCCGTGGTTCGAATTTTACCCGGCCTTCGTCCCATATATGCTTCGTTAAAAAGTTTTTTCCCGATTAAGATCCTTATGGTTTAATGGTCTGCACGATTGGGAATCGGAAAGGATTCACAATCTGCAAGGTTTAAGATTCGTAAAGGCCATTGCACGTAACAAAGTTTTAGTCATAATCGTAAGGCCGTAAGAAAATAGACCAATCACAGTCGATTATTCTCCTTGAGCTCGAAGAATAATCAAGTGTGATTGGTCTATTTTCTTACGGCCTTACGATTATGACTAAAACATTGTTACGTAAAGGATCAAAAGAATGAGACATTTTTTGAGTTAAGTGCTATATAACCTTAAAAGGACCCTAGTGGTCCAATGGTTGACAGCACGTTAAATATCCTAAAGTTTTTTTTTACAATTTTATCTTTATGGTTATGTAATCTTATACAAATATAAGAGACCTTTTTTAAAGCTTAAAACTATAAAGTAGATCAATCATTTTAAATTATTGATTGCGGATATAATGTGTCACTTAATTAAAAATATTATAAAATATAGAGATACAATCGGTGAAACGTAAAAAGAAGTCCAAGAAAGCAATTAAGCACTTCACTGAAGGCTGGATAGAGTTTGAAAGTAAGAAAGTGGCAAAATTTGTAGCAGAGACATTAAACAATACTCAAGTATCTACGAGAAAGAAAAGCAAGTTCTACGACGTTATGTGGAACATAAAGTACTTGCCTAGGTAAAGTAACAAATATTTTGTGCACCAACATTTAATTAATAGATATTTATATTATTTCCATGTTATTTCCATTGTTTTATACATTTTATTTCTTTTCTATAGATTTAAGTGGATTCACTTGAGCGAACGTTTAGCTTATGAACGTGCAGTTCATAAACAAAGACTTCTAACAGAAGTAGCACAAGCTAAGAGAGAGGTTAACTTCTTCTCGTATAATGTAGATAGAAGTAAAAAGCTGCGAAAGAAACATGAACAAGGGAAAGAGACGACATTTGAATTGCCTGAAGTTAAGCAAAGAGATACTGATAACGAGATAAGAAACAGGAAAGCAAAGACACATATAGAAGACAGAACAGAATTCTTTAAATCGATATTTGGATAAAGTTTACAAATATGTATGTAATTATATTATTATGTTTATAATACTTGAGAGAATAAAATATAATGTATTATTAAAACATTTTATAGTTAAACTTATTTTTTTGTAGTAGTTTTAGAATAGTTATATTTGTTATGCATATATTACATAAACTATTTATGTGTTACAGATAATTTTCATATAATTTTCAATAATAAAAATTATATAATTTTATTAGTGCTAAAAAGTAAAAAAAATAATTTTTATAAATATTTTATATTATAATAAAAACAAAATTAGAAATTTTAATTGTTAAATTTTAATAATTCTATTCTATTAAATAAAAGTAAAATTAGCTTGACAAAATTAGTTTTTGAAACGTATTTATAGATTCTCAAGATTTGTTTGACCATTAATTTTTGTTATGACCATCTCATTTATAGGCTATGAATTTATATCTCGAGTCTTCTTTAAATAAAATAATTGTTAAGATAGTCTTAAATACTGCCTAGAAGATAGACTTCATGTTCAGATTTCAACATTGATGAAACATGGTCATACTCACTATAATTTTTGTTATAGTAGGTACACTACACAGTATTGTAGGGGATGATCAAAACTATGCTGTAGCTAATATGTTTTATAAGAAGTATTTGTCAAGCATCTTATTTTCATAGAATAGAATAGAATTTTTATTAAGTCTGATACTATGTGATACCGCATATCGTTTTATTTAACAAAGCTGAAAATTATTAAAATAAAATAAGCCTATTGAATATTATATGTCTATTGAAAGACATTAATTTTTATAAATAGCAAAATATCATGCAAAAGTAAAAAAGGAATAACTGTGTTAGAAAGAAGTGATATGGACTTTTTTACTCTGATCAAGATTAACTTATAAAGAGCATTATTCATCATCTACTGGGCATGGTCTTCCTTATCAAAAGCGTGGTCAACGAAGAGTAATAGGATTCTTCAGCGCACAGTAAAACACCCTGTAAAAGTGCATGACAATGACCCTAAACATCGCAGCAAACTGTGCAGTACGTGGAAAGAACAAAATAACGTCATTACGATGAAATGGCCGGTAATGTCTCCAGATGCTAATCCGATCAAAAATGTGTGATCGTACATGAAAATGAAGCTCAAAGGAAATCCAGTGTACACGGCAGCTGTCATTTCAAATAAAAAAGATATGGCGATTTTTGCCAAATGAATATGCAGAAAATCTCGTCGAAAGCATGGGGAAAAAGTGTCAAGCAATAATCAGTAATGGAGGTGATTGGACAAGATGTTAGGTAATTGCGCAATAGCTAATAATATGTAGTTTAATAAAAAAAGAAATTTTAATCTAAATTTTTATTTTTTTCCAGATTATAACGGTCTTTTTCTTGTTGAACAGACCATACTTGTGACCCGCTGTCTCACTTCGATTTCAACCGACACGCGTGCGACTGCAATTTATTCTCTATTTTCTCTAATTTCCGAAATATGCGACTTTTCGAATTCACCCCTGACTGCTACGACTTTTTAATTCTTATACTTATTTGACTGCTGCAGATCTTGAGATGAGCTCTCTCCTTTCTTTTTCTGTTTCATTTAACGATCGATTAAATATATTTTTCTTTCTTTTTCACTGTGGAAATGTCCACTATAATCGTGCGTACGTACCAGCTCGCTTGTTACGACATCTCCTCAAGAAGGGAGCTTCCTACCTCGAGCTCTGCAGGAATAGAATCTTTTTTCTTAATAAATGCTGAAGATGGCTCAAAGGAAGAGCCGAAACGTTCGTTACATTTGAATACACATCTTAAGTTTTATTGCACACCACGTCCCGCGCCTGACTCGCATTCGCCGTTTAAATCGTTGATAAATAATATAATTAGTTTCAAGTAAATTACTTATGTCTCTTGATTTTGAAATTTGTTAATTGGATTAATATAATTCATATATGGGTGTTTCTACGTAAATAGCGATTTTTACTGTCCAAGCTTGTTATATGTTTATGATTGAGAGGAGGGTAAGCAATCGTTGTGAAAGTTCAATACTGCCATCATATTTGAAGTATCGCACAATAATCTGCTAATTTGGGAGTGGCTTATCCAATGGAAACATGCAGAAACTCCTAGGCCGGTATTCATAATCAGATCTTATTTCAAGACCGTCTTAAGTAATATCTTAAGATGCTAATACGGCTCTGTGATTGGTTAATGACATCTTAAGATTGTACTTAAGATGGTCTTAAATATAAGAACCGACTATGAATACCGGCCCTAAAAATGTCAGTTACCTGGCCTGTCCATTGACGAAAATTCTCTATTCCAGTTACACTTACTCTCTCCAATTGCAAACTCAATTGAAAATTCCCCATGTTTATTCAATCATAATATAGAACTAAGATTTTAACATCATTATTAAACATAAATCTCCCTTTGGAACCGAAAAAACCGGCTTCAAACTTGGTCCGGACATTTGGAGTGAAATTGCACATTTTGAATTTAACCGCGGTTCCGCCGTGTTGCATCGATTCTATGGGACTCTCGTGTGAAGATTTCAAGAATTGGACATCAGATGTGTTGTTTACATTGTTGGTGGTTGGTTGTTTTGAGCGTGATACAATCGTAATCGTGTATTTCACTTGAGAAAAGGTATGTCATAAAATTACGCGTCATTTGCCTGGCACATCTTTTTTTATTATATCGCAGTGAATTTTTCCTTCTAATAGTAAAATTCTAATGATATTCGGTAGGCTAAATTTGATTTTTAATGGAAATTGGTTTACGTCAATTCAGAAGAAAGTGAGATCAATTCAACCATGAAATGTCAGTCTACTGGCATGTCAGTTACCTGGCCATTCATGAGTTTTTACCAATAAATATTGATTCAATGTTTCAAAAATGATTTTTATATTTACAGATGGGTAAAAAAGCAATTCCACGATGTGGAGCTTCACAAAATGTGTCAAAAATAAAGCCACAAATACCCAGCGAGAAATGAGCATCGATCAAATTAAATTTTTTTGCTAATTGTGAATTTATCTCGGGAATAAGTAATTTTAGGAATGTTTTTGACATTTCCTCTCAAAATCACTCGTTGTTGAGGTAATTCAATATTTTACTAGACATGCAAAGTCGACTCGTTACTACTTATTTACCAGATCACTGATGAATGAGCCATTACTTTCAGGTTTTTGATGTTGTAGTACGCTGGCTTTCAGGGTATGTTTCTGCTTCTACATTCACTCAAAAACAGGAAAAAAAAAAATTTTTTAGGCATGTTTGAAATTGAGAGATTTGCAATCTGAAAAATTGCTATTTACGTAGAAACACCCATATATGTATATAAATGTATGTAATATATGTATATAAATTGTATATATGTATATATAATTTTTTTTGTAAAAAAACGTGGCGTTGCTAGACCTCGAAATTTAATAAAGTACTACATTTTTTTAATAAAAAAAACTAAACATAATTTAGGGAAGAATAAGACGGGAGTAAAAAGCAGCACCAAGTTTTTTTTTTAATTCATTTTATTTTAATTAAATATTTTTGTTTTGTACTGTTATCTCTTTAATTCTTTGATTAAAATAATTCTTTGTAATATATTATAATTTTGTCAAGATTGTATTATGACCCGTAAGATCTCTGCCAAAAGTTTAAGAAACGTAACATAAAGCTAATTAACATATTTAAGAAGATATTCTTTACTGGAAAGTAATATTTATATTAATATTTTATTAAAATAACGGTTGCCTGTGTTTTTAAGAGCTATAGAGGCATTTTTATGCATATTTTTTCGTATGTAAACTTTCACTTTTAATGGTTTTTAGAAAGACTGTACCTGACTTGCAACTGACACAAACGAAAATCTGAAAGTGTGAAAATCTTTAAAAAGTAACAAAACATAGTAATTACTGTTTAAAAATACTAATGAAATTATATTACGTTATTTATTTACGTCATTTATTAATAAATTAAATACAATAGCTCTCATAAAAAAGTATTTTGATCGCGGCAACGTCGTATTTTCTGTAAGTTGGTAGCATTGATCTCACTCGACATCAGCTGCGTGAACGCGAAGTGTGCTTCGAGCACGTGTAGGGTGCATTCGGGGAGACGCTATTAACGCTATAAACGCAAACGCTATAAACTACGTTCGGGGAGCCAATAGCGCGATAGCGATAGCAAGCTCTCCGAACGCAGCTTTAGAATAAAATTGCAATATGGCCGATGATCCCAGCGAGAAATGACCCATCGAATCGACATCAAATTGACGTCGAAAACGTATATCGAAAAGTAATTGAAATATTCATCGATCTCGATGGAAATGTGGTATCACTTTCGATGACTTTTCAATTCAGAATAAATCGATTTCGACTCGATATTGATTACTATTTCCTCACTGCAGCTATTATTAGAAACCATAAAACATGATCTTTTTCTTGTATTATACATTAAAATAAATAAATATATTCACATTCCACTAATTATGTGTTTAATAGTATATCGAAAATATATCAAAAATTATCTATTTATTTCTCCCCAATATCTTTATTAGAAGAGCACAAAACTTACAATAGAAATAATTTTTACAATTAATTTATTTATCTAGGTAGAATTGCACATATATGCACATTTATTATTACAAAAATATATTACTTAAGTCTAGATAGAGTTGCATATATATGTATTTATTATCAAAAACATATATTATTTAAGTCGCTAGATAGAGTTGTACATATATGTATTTATAATCGCAAATATATATTATTTAAGTCTAGATAGAGAATATATATTGCACATATTGTATATTTATTATCACAAAAAAACAGATTTGACAGATTGACTTAGTGCAATTAACATAGATTGATTCAGTGTAATTAAGATTTAGGAAAGTTTGTCATTGAATGAAGTTTGTCATTAATGCATTTTTTTTACAAAGTCAATTCGTTTAAATTAAAAATAAATTATTAAAAGTAAAAGTAAATGGTTATTTTATATCCCAAGTAAATTGCGCCATAACTTGTTCCTAATATACTGATCATATGTACGTCAAAATATAAATAGTCTTGTATGCAAAATGTAAAAAAAGACATAAATTGTAAACAAATTAATATTAGAATTAGTAGAACAGATGTGTATTTAATTTTCTCTCTTTTATGAGTTTATATTTTTGAAATGTTTGACTTTGAGAATAAAATGTCTGTACAAAATCAACATCTCTAACAATAAGTTAAATAACTGTTGAAATAGATATAATATAAACACTTGCTATGTTAAATGTCATAAATAGCATATAATAATTACTGATATACCCTTATGGAAAAATGCACTCAACTTTCGGTGTTAAAAAAAAACCGTTAAAAAAACACCACAGAAAAACTCTTAAAGTTGGGAGTGATTTCGGACCGCCAATTGACGGTTAACCATCATTTGAAGGTTAATCTTTAATTGGCGGTTATACCCAATTTTAAGGGTTTTTCTTTGGATGATGGTTAACCTTCAAGTGATAGTTAACCTTTAATTAATGGTTATCCTTAAAAATGACGGTATAAACCCTAAAAATATGAATCCTCAAATGAAAGTAACAAATATGGCGTCCCAATGAAAATCTCTTAAGGGCTCCGCTCGCTGAACCGGACTCCTCGCCTCGACTCTCCCTCTCAGACGCTAGCTGCCGCAGCTCTCCCTTTCCTGGCAGTTAGCTCTCCCTGGTGATCCGACTCTCGCTCGGTTGGTCTCCAGAACACGTGCCGCAACGATCAATCCGTTAAGAAAGAGGTAACAGACTCGACACGTTCGAAGAAACGCAAGCAAGTGCGGCCATGACACCTAACGAGTGAGGAAAGAGGTGGGGCCGGCAGGGGCTCTTTGAGAGTGGCAACTCGCGCATCGCGCCATCTAATATGAAACGATCGGGCGTTGTAAAACGCGAAAAGAATTCGAGCGCAATATCTGAACAAATTATTTAATTTTTAATAAGTCCAATTATTAATATTTATTTTCATAATTGAACTTATTTTTTATTTTGATAAATGTAAATACCTTATTGTATTAATAATTAATATTAATAATTTATTAATTAGTTGCTTAATTTAACTTCTTGTTTAATAAATGAGCGGATGTAGTACTGAAAATGTACCTGTTATATAATATTTTAATTTTCAAAATTGTCAAATTACAAACAGGAATTTTGTTGTGACTTTTACAGTTATAAAGTAACTAGAAATGGAAGCCTAAAAAAATTAATATTGTAATGCAATTATTATAATGTTCAAATCATAAAATATTTACATTATCCATGTCTGCCAATACAATATAATTTTTTATTTATATTGTATTTTATATAATGGCAAGTTATTATATATTTGACAGGCAAATCAAAATAGCTTCGAATCGATATCGAAATGATGAAATATCGATGTCTTAACAAAAAATACATAATTTGCCTGTTTACAGTCTGGCGCGATGAATGTATGTCACAAATAATCTCTTCTTTTAAAAAATGTCATAAAGCACAAACATCGAAATAAGCTCCAAATTTCGAGCATTATTTCGATATGGATGTAATATCGATGATTTCGACGTCAATTTGACGTCGATTCGATAGGTCATTTCTCGCTGGGATGCGAGTTGTGCGAACGCCAAGTGTGAATAACAAACGAGTTTTTTATTTTGACTTTATTTATTGAGTTTTATGTCATTATTTTACCTACAACTTTTATTTGATCATAATTACACAGCAAATAGTATACTACCTACATAACCTGTATCATCAATTATTTACCATTCTTTGTACGCGCAGCATTTTCTGGAGACAATTTGATAGAATAATTTATTCCTTTTTCTTCATCAAACAGATTAATTTCAACATTACTTAGTCCTTGGAATTGACATTGATTACGTTTCGTCAGAGTAATGAAAATTCAAATTAAAATAATGCATTACTTTTATTAATTTTTTAAAAAGTAATTATTTCTTTACTTATTAATTATTAAAAAAGTAATCCAAAATGAAAAAACCGCATTGATTTATTTAAAAAATAATGCGTAGTAAAAAAAATCGCATTGATTATTTAAAAAGTAATGTGTAATAAATAAAATCGCATTAATTATTTAAAAAGTAATGCGTAATGAAAAAAATCGGATTAATTATTTAAAAAGTAATGCGTAATGAAAAAATCGCATTGATTATTTAAAAAGTAATGCGTAATATAAAAATCACATTAATTATTTAAAAAGTAATGCGTAATAAAAAAATGGGATTAATTATTTAAAAAGTAATGCGTAATGGAAAAAACTACATTGATTATTTGAGAAATAATGCGTAATGAAAAAAATCGCACTAATTATTTAAAAAGTAATGCGTAATTGGAAACCTTCATATTGGTTATTAAAAAAATAATTTTTAATGAAACTAATACATTACAAAAAGTAATGCATTATTTTGAACCCTGCGTTTCGTTATCTGCAGTATTCTGAAAGCAGCCCCTATACGCAATCAAGTGTTCGAGGAGAGAATAAGCCAATAGCATTTCGTGCCTCACCTCGAAAATAATAGCGAAAATAGCGCGAGTGATGACGTCAAGCTGCCTTTAGAGTGCACTCTAAGTGATGACGTCATCACCGTATATCATAGCGCCACAAAGCGTCTCCTCGAACGGTTTCGGACGATAATTGTGCTAATAGCGTGCTCCCCGAATGCACCCGTAATGTACAGACGCATCGTTTGAGGTTAGTTTTCGCTTGCACTGTTGCCGGATCTCCGTACTTACGAGTTCAGCGAGACCAAGCGAGACTGTTCTCTGTTTGCTTTTTACTCAATATTTCAGAAAATATCCTCGAAGTCATAATTTTTTTGGTTCTAATTTGTTTGTAAGATGTTTATTAATATTTCTGCAAAGTTTTGAAAGTATGCCATATTTTCTTCGATATTAATTTCTCAAATAAAGTTGAAAAAATAGTGAAACTTGATGAATTCCCATAAGAGCCCATGTTAAATTCAAATTGTTATAACTTTTGAACGGGCAAACTTGTTCAAACTTGGCACAATGCTTTATTATTATAATACTCATCATCTGACAAAGTTTAAAGAATTTGGCATTTTTTCTTCTAAGGGGTCATACAACCTTAAGGAGAATTGAAGCTACTACCACTTGGGGTGGAATAGGAAGATTTGACCCTTGAATGAGAACACACAGATACATACCATTTAGGTTTTATTTTTTAAAAGTAGTTGCACAACAATTATTTTTCAAAGTAATATATATATATATTCTTTTTGCAATTGGCACAATTTAAATATTTCATATATTTTTTTGAAATACATATCTTGGGTTGAGTTAGGTAACGCAATTTTTTGTGATATAATAATTTTGGTAAGGAGAACTCTTTACTGTTTGAATAAAATATTTAATACTTAAATTTTTATTACTACAATATAAAGCAATGAAGAGAATAATTATTATAAATTTGATTACTCCAAAGCAGGATAAATCAATGTTATTTCAAAAATATTCATTCTTAACAGTTCTGTAACTTTAGAAGTCGAAATCTTTTGAACGAAACATTTGCAAGCATACCTCCAGGTAAAAATTTGCAGAGAAATCTTTTCTTTGTTTTGAGATCCTAATTTCATATTTCAAGTTTAGCCATTTAATCTGGAAACACATGTATAAATTGCCCAACAGCATAATTATCTCGCAGTAATGCTTCTTAAAATATTCTATTACAGCTTAGGGTTTGAAACGCATAAATAAAAAGAAACGGAGCTTAGAAAGTGTAATTTAAGGGGACTAGGAAAAGTTTGAAAATGCAGAAATTGGCTCGTGTTTAATTGTTTATAACAAGGCCGCGAATGAACATAAAACTTTTTTATTGTTAAGGGTATTAATTATAACCACGGTCTTACATACAGGTCTCTCAACTCGATAGAATTTCAGTGGTGGGGGTGACTCCAATATCGAAATTATTTTTTGTGGTGTCGCTGCTATCGAGGGATGTCGATTTGAATGATTTGAAAGTGCCTACGTAACTTGTGTTGTCATTTGTTATTGCGTTAAATAGTTCGTCTCCGTGCACGCGTTCTATAATTTGACGTGATGACAAAACCGTGTATTATACCGAAATGCAAAACAGGCCTGAAAATAAAACCTGAAAATAAAACGGTCGGTTTAACTCTCGAAGACGTGTTAGCAACATACAACTTTGCTTTCCCATGTAAAGAACACGGTTGTGATATTTTGTCTTACGCAATTGTATATTACATCCGTTTGAGAATGAGGCAAAATGCATTCCAGGAAAACATAAAAATAAAAAAAAATTTGTTGTAAAAAAAATTGTCGAAATTAATAAACCAATAAGTCTTTGTTATTTAATACATTCCCAGATAGCCAAATCTGTTCGAACAAGTAATGCCAAATACTTGCTACAAATTTTGGTTTCAGAAATGGTACAAATTTGCATCAAAATTTGTTTTATCAAATGTTGTCGACAAACTGCTAGCAAATACGTAGCAAAACATGCGTACCCAATTGACGCCAAATTGATACCAAATACCGAGCAAAGCTTAGTAACTATCTGATAACAAATTGGCACCAAATTGCTGTTAAAGTTTGTTGACTAAACTTAACGCCAAATTGATGCCAAATATTGAGCAAATTTTGGTAACAAAACTTAAGAACAAATTGATGCCAAACACCAAGCGATGTTTAGGGACAATATTTAACTGCAAATTGGTGCCAAATACAGGGCAAATCATGATAACACTGCCTGACAACAAATTATCAGCAAAAATCAGCAAATCTTATCTAACCATTTATAAATAACAAAATACTTTTTAAAAAATATTTTTTTAAAAAGCATATTAAATAAATATAATTTTTTTATTAATTTAAAATAAATTATTTTATACATATATTAAAAATCTTTACATTTATGACATATATATTATTATAAAATATAATATAAAGTAAATAAAATTATTAATTACAAAGATGTTACTAAAAATGTTACAAATATTGCAATAAATGCAAAAATGACACATAGCGTTTTCGACTGGAGCGAGGTTAATCCAACTCAGGTTACTTTGTTCAAGGATTGAACAATCACAGTTATTCTTCTAAAGAATGGAATAACCGTGATTGGTCAGTTATAAAAGAAAAGAAATGGGTTAACCCTGCTTCAGTCGAAAACGGCAATAGTCTCTTATTCAGTCTTATATGACAAATTTTATGTCGATATTCTTTCCATCTGATCTATACAAAAAGCAAGCACAATCTTTTTCTTCTAGCTCTTATAGAGAAACAGCACATTGACTACGTTTACATAACACCGTTACCCAATCAGCAGACAATGTTTTTTAAATGTGTTTTTAATATTTATTTTTTATTAATTATACATTTGTACAATTCATTGTAAAAATAATATTATTAATGTTTATTAAATATTTATTTTACATTATTTATTTGGAGTAATGATTTAGAAAAAATATTTATTAAACGTTTATTTAATATTTGTTTTACATTAGTAAGTTATTTGCAATAATAAGTTAAAAAATCATTTATTTAACATTTATTCGACATTAATTTAATATTTATTTTATATTAATTATTTATTTGCAATAATGATTTAAAAAAACATTTATTTAATATTTATTCGACATTAATTTAACATTTATGTTACATTAATTATTTATTTGCAATAATGATTTTTAAAAACGTTTATTTAACATTTATTCGATATTAATTTAATATTTATTTTACATTAACTATTTATTTGCCATAATGATTTAAAAAAACATTTATTTAACATTTATTTGACATTATTTTAATATTTATTTTACATTAATTATTTATTTACTGTAATAATTTGAAAAAAAAACGTTTATGTAACGTTTATTCAAAATTAATTTAATATTCATTTCACATTAATTATTTATTTGCAATAATGATTTGAAACCACGTTTATTTAACATTTATTTGACAGTAATGTAATATTTATTTTACATTAATTATTTATTTGCAATAGTGACTTAAAGAAACATTTACTTAACATTTGTTCAGATATTGCGTTCGAATTCCTTCGCGTTTTGCAAACGCCCGATCGTTTTATTCAGATGGCGCGACGCGCGACTCTCAAAGCGCCCCACCTCCTTTCTCGCTCTCGTTCAGTGTCATGGCCGCACTTGCTGCGTTTCTTCGGACGAGACAAGTACGTTTTCCTTTTTTCGTAACTGATTAAGCTAAGCGGCACGTATTCTGGAGACCAACCAAGCGAGATTCGACTTGCCAGGGAGAGCTCACCGCCAGGAAAAGGAGAGCTGCGGCAGCCCGCGTCCGAGAGGGAGGATTGAAGCGTTGAGTCCGGTACAGCGAGCAGGGCCCATTTCGATATTCTCATTTGGGACGCCATATTGGAAGAACGACATTAGTAGTACAAGGGGCTCTGCAAGGTTAATTCTCGTCTTGAAATCTTGGAATTGCTCTCATTCTTGCGGCTCTGGTTTATATTCTAGCCTGCGTTATTCTTTGACAGATGTACCGCCCTAGTCGAACTCCCCGCCTGGCAGTGTCCTCGAATCGGATCACGCGGGAGTATTAACGGCGATTGCCGCGAGGCCTCACGCCACTCTGACACGCTTGGCTCTAGAAGACCGTGACCGCCCCGGGGCACGAAGCCCTCGGGGCACGCGCTCCGCCTAACCGAGTAAGTAAGGAAACGATGAATTGATCTCGTAGACAAATGCAGAAGCCCCCCTTTCTTTTCTTTTCTTTTCTTTTTTTTTCTTTTCTTACTTTGATTTTAATCAGTAATCCAGACTCCTTAATCTGTCCTGTAAGATCTGGTTTTATTTCAGTTTTTTTCTATTCGATCTGCAGGACAGATTACTTGTTTGACAGATTTATTTTGTTTGATTGCATTTCAACTAATGTAAAAATCTTTATTTATTATTAATTTTTGTCACATCAATATATTTTACTTTTGTTTTTGTAAATATAACTACATATACTAAAAACGAAATTTGACTTAATCAAAAGAACTCTCTTTCTTTCGCTCATCTACCTAAGAGTTTTAGACAAACCTGCTGTGTTTGCCATTATGTTTCTAAAAAACATTTATTTAATATTAATTTAATATTTACTTCAAATATTATTTTATATTAATTATTTCACTATAAGAGATGTTTTATTAATTTTCTCTGTTGTCGTTTTGCTATAAATGCCGTTTCGTGGCAAATTTCCGCGTCACGTATCTATATAAAAGCTGATACATATCATACTATTATATAATATTATATATGTATGTGTTATAATTATCAGTCGATTGAAGATGGACGAATTCACACACACATCACACACACATATTATATATATATATATATATATATATATATATATTTATTTATAGAGATATATTTAACATTAACAGACACACCGGCAGCAATAACGAGGCTCATTCAGATGACAACGATGATAACTCTGAAAACTGCGAGAATAGTGATGAGAACAATGAGAACCAAAAGAATGATGGGGAAAAAAATCTCCCATAAAGATATTTTACATGGGATATCCTGTCCAGCTCTATAATGTTTTATAAATATAAAGATTTCTTTTAACATATGTATAAAATAATTTATTGTAAATCAATAAAAAATTATATGCTTTTTATAATTTATGCTTTTAATTTTCCCTAAAAAAATATATATTTTAGTATTAATGGCTACGCGTAACAAGGCTTGCTGCAATTTGGCGTCAAGCTGTGTCATCAAGATTTGCTCTGTATTTGGTGCCAATTTGCTGTCAAGTATTGTTCTCAAATTTTGTTTGATATTTGATATCAATTTGGCGTCAAGTTCTTTCGTCAAGGTTTGCTCGCAATTTGGCACAAATTTGCTGTCGAGCTTTTGTTGGCAAGCCTTGTTCACAATATGGCGCAAATTTGCCGTTGAACTTTTGCTGCCCTGTTTTGCTCGATATTTGGCGTCAATTTGGTATCAAGTCATGTACACAAGCTTTGCTAGCAAAACACAAGCGTATTGCAGACACAGATGGCACGGAATTTGTCGACAAGTTTTGCGCGTATTTGGTGTCAATTTGGTTACAATTTGCTGACAAATTGTTTACTAGGTTGTTTAATATTGCACGAAATTATTTTTGTATGCAAAATGCGATAAAAATATATTGTAAATAATTTAAATGTACATAATTAATGTACATAATTTACAAATATATTGTAAATATATTTTTATCGATTTACAGTATATATTATTAAATTTTAAATTACATAAATACATATATAATTTACATAATATATGCGGTATGCGCTACTATTGCTCTCTCGCTCTCACAGAACATCCCTCGATTGCAGCGACCTCATACTTTTCGGCTTCGCCAAGCGAACCATCCCCACCATACGAGTTGAGAGACCTGTATGTAAGACCGTGATTATAACATTATGAAATGAGAATATTCATTAAAAGTTATTACCAGATCAATAATATCGGCGTTCCAATATAATAAAGAAAACTGTCGAATCCACGGTTTTACCACGATTCCAGTCGAACGGATAAAGGTGGTAACAAATTTCAGGAATATTTTTTCTCCTTAAACTCCCCTCTATTGATTATACCTAAAAAATTAAAAATAAAAATAAAATTAACAAAATGACGTCCAGAAAACGAAAAATTTTGAAAAATTTATGTTATTTGTGGACGCCATTTTGTTAATTTTATTTTTATTTTTAATTTTTTAGGTATAATCAATAAAGGGAAGCCTAAGGAGAAGAAATATTCCTGAAATTTGTTAAAACCTTTATCCGTTCGACTGAAATCATGGTAAAACCGTGAATTCGACAATTTTCTTTATTATATTGGAACGCCGATATTATTGATCTGGGAATAACTTTTAATGAATTTTCTCACTTCATAATGTTATAATTAATACCCTTAACAATAAAAAAGTTTTATGTTCATTTGCGGCCTTGTTATAAACAATTAAACACGAGCCAATTTCTGCATTTTCAACCCTTCCTAGTCCCCTATTAAGGGGATCCTGGAGTGACAGCGACAAGGCATAATCGGTCTAAGCAATATCTTTGAATTGGCTGAACAGAATGGAAAATCCTTTTACACGATTAAAGTACGCACAAAAATGTAGAGGGCTGTACATAATTTTTTCTGATAAACTAAAAAAATTTTATTTTTATAAATATTGTTTTCACCTGACGACAATATTTACTTTATACAAAAATTCTGCAGTTTTTCTATAGAAAATAGTGATACAGCCCTCTACAAAAAACTGTCAGGAATAATATCGTGCAATTAGAAGTAAGATTTGAAGCCTAAAAAAAAAAGATATTACTTAGACCAGTGGAAGATGCAAGGTTAGGTGCTATCCTTGTCTATATCGCTTGTTTAAACAAGGACAGAAATAGGTCGATAACATAGAAAATGGTAATTTTGTCGGTTATACAGACGGCTCCAGCATCACCTTAAGGGCCCTGGATATCCAGGTCAGCCATCTTGAATTGAGAGATGAAATATGGACAATTTTTACGGAAGATTTCAAATAAGAAAGAGTCACCGTACGATTGAATATAAGCGCTCAAATGAAAGATGAAAGCATATTGTATGTTTACCTGCTCATTAATTTGCTGGTCCTAATATAGAAAGTGCAGTGCAATGAAAAATTGACAGCTGATGCGTTCGGCGTAGCACTGTTCTGGAAAATGGTTTATGGCACTTTATTGGATTATTATTTGAGGCAATGGACAGCACACTGACATAACCAACAAACTGAAGCTTAATAACACAATTTTTAGTACGATTAATGAGTTATTTTACCAATGAGATCTTCCGCAAGACAGTCCACTGTTTTCCGCCGCGAGCCACTCGAGAGAGTCGAGACGTCGAGAGTCGACTGGTGGGGCACGCACACAAGAGAAAGAACGTATCTGAGGGCACAGGTACGTGCTTTTTCTTATGTGCGTTTCCCCCACCAGCCGACTCTCGAGTGACTCGCGGCCACATCGCGGCGCTCTGTATCAAGCTACGAAGCTTCCTCCAGTAGGTGTCGTGCCATTCGACAGCTGTATTTTCCATGACTATCCAGGGGCCTTAAGGGGATGCTGGAGTGGCAAGAATTACCGACATTTTTTTGGGAGGGCTAAACTTTGAATTGGCTTTACGGAATTGAATTTTTTTTTACAGAATTAAAGTACGCATAAAAACGGAAGGTGCTAGCATTGATTTTACATCAAAAACGAAAAAAAATAAAAAAATTATACGTATGACGTGACAACATTTGCTACACATAAAAATTTAGACTTTGTACGTATAAAATAAGCATATAACACCCTCGGAAATACAATAAAGAAGAATCCTGTGCTTGCAGAAATGAGCTGCGAGCTTTAGTATAAGAGAACAAATCTCCTGAAAATCTCATATGTATTTTTGGGTGACCCCTCATTTTATCTCAGCCCAAAACATCTCAGCAAAAATATCTTGTCTATAATATCTCAGCCATTAATATCTCAGAGCAAAAATATCTTGCCGTAATAATGTATCGAACAAAAATATCTCAAGCAATAATGTATCGAACAAAAAATATCTCAAGCAATAATGTATTGAACAAAAATATCTCAAGCAATAATATGCCAGCCAATCCTACTACTGCTGCTGAACTTGTCGTCCCTCAGGAATATTGCTTTACAAAAAGTAATGATTTATTTTTACAACGAGATGTCAAGGTTATAACTGCCAAAGAAGTGATCGGCTTCTGACATTTACTACAAATAACAATATGAATGTGTTGCGGTCTAGTAGAGTTATGTATGCTGATGGTACATTCAATACTGTACCTAATATATTTTACCAGATGTATAGTATACATGGTGCTGTTGAGGGCAAAGCATTGCCGTTAGTTTTCGCGCTAACTACTGGTGAAACACGAAAAATTTATTCTACATTATTGGAAGTTAAAAGCTATAGAGCCTGATGATCATAATATAATGATCAGAACCCACGGTTCACCCGCTAACAGGGAACGTGAGCTGGGATTAGACCGTCGTGAGACAGGTTAGTTTTACCCTACTGATGACCAGTCATTGCGATAGTAATCCTGCTCAGTACAAGAGGAACCGCAGGTTCGGACATTTGGTTCACGCACTTTGGTCGAGCGGCCGGTGGTGCGAAGCTACCATCCGTGGGATTATGCCTGAACGCCTCTAAAGCCGTATCCTCTCTAGTCAAAGGTGGCAATGATATCTCTAGGAGTCTCGTGAGTCGAAAGGCTCAAAACAATGTGACACACTACTGATTTATTATATTATGATTATTATTTGTATATTCAGTTGATTAGAATAATTTAATATCAATGTATGGCTGTTCATGAAATGTGATACTAATTAAATGTTAATTTTGTCGCCACGCGTGGAAAGTCCACGCATGTACTTTGAAGGCACACTATGTGTCTAGTTGATATTTTGTAATAAAAATTTGTAAGATGTAATTCATTACAATGATATTGTGTAATATAAATTGTATGATGTAATTTCGAAGTTAATTATTGTCAGAGATATTCTTGTAGGAGTGATTTTTGTACGATACATTATGGTAAGGAGATATTTTTGGACTGAGACATTTTGGACTGAGATATTTTTGGACTAAGACATTTTGGATTGAGATATTTTTTCCGAGACTTTTTTGTATGAGATTATTTAGGAGAGTTATTTTGACTGGGAACCGTATTTTTGCGTGCGGAATAGTATTGCGTGTAGTGAGAGATGGCGCAGCAATCGAAACAAGGACAGATGCCTCTCGTTAGACAAGGGCAGATATAGGCCGGTAATATAGAAAATGATAGAAAACGAATTAGAACGGAACTAAAAATGCTCGACATTACCGACATCGAGGAAGTTCGGCTGTCACTCCAGTAACCCCTTAAAAGAAAAGAATTTCGTTTAACGTGATCGAATTTAATTTTTTAAACATATCCAACAGTTTACGCGATATTTGGAACTCATAGCTGTCTATAATTCGATATTCTAATAAACACACTATGCTGTGAAACACGAGGGAAATAAGGTAGGAGAAAGGGTCCATAGAGGACCCCAGGCTTACTTTTTTAAATGTAATTATTAATAAAATATATAGTTTTTCTCATAAAAACAGTTTTTTCACTTTATTTTACACGTTCAAAACTGACCTATTTGATTTTACGAGTTTCGAAAAAAAATTTTCTCGCATTTTTTTAACATAAAAAAATTTAAAAAAGGAGAAATAAACGGATAAATTATTGGATTATAAAGAGAAAGTCTTAAACTAAATTCCAGTTCAAGGTTTGAGTCGATACATCAAAAAGAACGCAAATGGCAACTGTTTTTCTGCGTGGGGTCCATTGGACCCCATGTGACCACTACGTTATTTTTAGGAGGTGTGACCACAACGGCGGGTTAAAGCAATACTGTGCTTTTTTGGACAATTTGAAAGTAATCGTTACAGATTCGTTATCGAAGCTCACTTGGGAATATTATTGAAATATTTTCTGGTAGCTTTGTGTGTGTATGTGTGTGTGTGTGTTTTGTTTGTGCCTGTGTGTTTTCTTTGTGCCTGTGTGTGTGTGTGTTTTGTTTGTGTCTGTGTGTGCGCGTGTGCGTGTGCGTGTGCGTGTGCGTGTGCGTGTGCGTGTGCGTGTGCGTGTGCGTGTGCGTGTGCGTGTGCGTGTGCGTGTGCGTGTGCGTGTGCGTGTGCGTGTGCGTGTGCGTGTGCGTGTGCGCGCGCGCGCGCGCGCGCGTGTGTGTGTGTGTGTGTGTGTGTGTGTGGTGTGTGTGTGTGTGTGTGTATCACCTGGAGACCCGCACTCTTATTGCGATACCAGGTATTTTAATTATTTAATTAATTACAGTAGAAATAATATTAAACATTTAAAATTAACTGTTAAAGATCTGAAGAAAACAGAGAAGTTTTCTTATTAGTTTACTTATTATATCTGAAAGACAAAACTGTTGCGTATATATTTATAACTTTAATTTAAGTTAGTAATTGTCAATTTTCGAAATCAAATCATTATTTCATGCCTTTTATAAAACTGCAACATTTTGAATGTTTAACTTTTCGTGGTCACACTTATTTACAGTTTTATATATATATATGTATAATAGTCACACCGGGGTCAAAACGACCCCAGCAACTTTAATCGGTTGCCGTATTTACAGTTTTCATTATTTTGACTTGAAAAAATTACTAAATCTTCTTGAAGTGTATCAAAACTTGCTGCAATATTATATTTGTTAATTATTTAATATTAACATATTGAAAAAAAATCGCAAAAGTTAAGGTGCATAAAAAATGACTTTTTACTTAAAAATTTGTAACTTTTTAAATTATTGATATTTTTGGCTAAAAATTTATGACTGTACCCATGAGATGTGACACTTTTTGGAAAAAAAATAGTACGGCAGTGTGAGTTCCAAAAAAAGGTAAACTTGCACATTGGTTCCTCATCATTACAGATCGCTACCATATTGCTCCTATTTTATTTCGCTCACAAAGCTCCTCTTATGAGGAAGCTTGTATTTTATTTGATGCATAATTATTAGTACTTATTAGTTTGGCTTCCTCTTAGTGGAAGCTTTATGAGCGAAATAAAATAAGAGCAATGGTAGCGATCTGTAATGATGAGGAAGCAATTTGCAAGTTTTTAATTTGCACACTTTTTTTAATTTTAAATTTAACCTTTTTATAAATTGATAGATCAGCTTAGTAGCACAAGTGAGATTTTACAATCGACGCAATGTCGATATTGACTTTGGGAGTTCAGGTTTCATGGTCCATATATGAACTTCGCATATGGATCTTTGATCACGTATAAAGCTGAATCTATAATCAACCAAATCTTAAAGAATTATATATAAAATAGAGGTAAAAAAGACTGAAGAATAATAGAATTATAAATACCACGGACATTTCTCAAAAAATTCAAAATTTTATAGAGAAAGTATCCTTTTACCGATCCTCGCCAAATTCAAAACAACCTTCCTTTAATGATACTCTATATAAGATGACATGTATAACTTATACACTTTTTAGGCAAAAATCGGTAACCCCCCAGGTAGCACATATTAGTTTCATATACGTATTTTAAACGTATACATAATTTCATAACCGTAAAGAACCATTAAGAAACGTTTGAACAAAAATGTTTTTTGAAACCATGATTTAAGAAACGTATTTTTTACGTTTCTGTACAGTAACAAAAATACCTATTTGTTACATTTTTCCTTTCAAAATTATGATTTGCTCTTTATCTATATACTAGCTGGTTACCCGGGCTTTGCCCGGGAGTCGTTTTTCTTCAAACGACTTTATTTGTGTTTCAATATCCTTAATCGAAAAAAATTCCTTTATCAGTTCGGATACCGATTCCCAAAAAAGATCGGTAACGAAAAATTATATACTTTATAGCACTCCTCGAGAAATTCTACCCCTGTTTCATATACAATTCTTTAAAATTCGATAAATTAATTCCCGAAAAATTGGAAAAATTTCTGATACCGGTTTCCAAATAGATCGGTAACAAAAAATTATACACTTTATGACACTCCCCGGAAAATTCTACCCCTGTTTTATATACAATTCTTTGAAATTCGGTCTATTATTTCTCAAAAAATTGGAAAAATTTCAAATACCGGTTCCCAAAAAAATCGGTAATGAAAAATTAACCACGACATTTTCATCCCCGGGAAATTCTACCCCTATTTCATATACTTTTGGTAAAAATTTGGTCCACTAACGAATGAGTAGTTCGCGTACAGACAGACAAACAGACGGTACTTATATATATAGATCTCTATATATATAAAAATGAATGTATGTTTGTATGTTTGTATGTTTGTATGTTTGTCCGCTATGCAAATCTACAGTTTTGAACCGAATCTTAAAGAATTATATATGAAATAGGGGTAGAATTTCCCGGGGAGTGCCATAAAGTGTATAGCTTTTTGTTACCAATCTTTTTGAGAACCGGTATCCAAAATTTTTCCAATTTTTCGGAAAATAATTGACCGAATCTTAAAGAATTGTATATAAAACAGGGGTAGAATTTTCCGGGGAGTGCTAGAAACTGTATAGTTTTTCGTTACCGATCTTTTTTGGAACCGATATCAGAAATTTTTTCAATTTCTCTGGAAATAATTGACCGAGTAGAAAAAGATTGGTTACGAAAAAGTATACAGTTTATAGCACTCCCCGGAAAATTCTACCCCTGTTTTGCGTGTCTTATTACATATGTACTCCGGGGCGAAGCCCGGGTAACCAGCTAGTATATATATATATATAGATAAAGAGCAAATCATAATTTTGAAAGGAAAAATGTAACAAATATATATATATATATATATTAATAGCCTTTTTTGAAACATTTATATTGCACTAATTATTGCACAAAATAAATCATTTTATCCATGCATATATATATATATATATATATATATATATATATATATATATATATATATATACAAGGTATCCGAAAAATCGCCTACTCCACTTCGGGAGGTGATTTGGGACCCAAAAACAAGTAAAAAAGTTCATACAAACATAGGTTCGGAAATGAGCCGTTTCCGAGTTAGGGGAGAGTTGGCAATTACCGAGCCCCTAAGAACCGAAGCGTATATCTAAGCTCAGAAATGCTTCAAAAAAACAAACTGTGTAGTTTTAGATAGGTCATTTATTTGGCTATCCATATATCATACCAATAATGTTGAAAGTTAAACACAAACTAAAATATTAACAATTTTCCAAAAAATGAAAAAACGCGGTATTACCGAACTGGTCTGATAATATCGTGCCTATAAAAATTACTCTGGCTTCAGCCAGTGACATGAAGTAGAACACAATAACAAAATTTTTTTTTATATTTATGCATTAAATATCGTCTAGTAGGTACCTACATATAACAATAAGTGAATGTGTTAACAAATAACGATCATTATAAATTTGAAACTACCAGCAAAATTGCAACGAGCCAGCAGAGAAGCTTCCAGAGCGCACTGTGTTTACATGGACGGCCGGAACGCATTGACGGCGCATGCGGGTGGGGTATTTCGTGTTACTCTATGATATTAACATCATTGTAGGCGCGTAATACAAATAGTTATTGAAATAAACAATGGCGCGGAATTGTCAACCGCGCGGTAATTGCCAACTCTCCCCTATAGCCACTTTTATGTTCAAAAATCGTAAATTTTTATTTTCAATTTTTTTTAATTACAATTTTTTTAGTCTTTTCAAATTTTTCGATATTACAATTACAATTACATTATTTTTAAAGTAAACATAAACAGATATTTAAGTCGAATTAAATAAGGTGTTCAAAATGACCACCTTCAGCACGAATGCAAGCCCTTATTCTTCTATCAAAGGAATTCCGAATTCTTTGAAAAACATTTGGATCCCTCCTTACTTCGTCAAATTCATGAATTATTCTCTGTCTTAATTCAGCAATATTATTTGGTGCATTTCTGTAAACAATTGATTTTACATGACCCCATAGATAAAAATCAAGTGGATTCATGTCTGGTGATCTTGGGGGCCAGGGAACCGGATCTCCACGCCCTATCCATCTCTGACCATAATTTTGATTCAAATGATCACATGCCAGAGATCAAAACGTTTGTGAAATCAATCTATTAAACATATATTAACATTGACACCTAGTTTCGGCTTGATGCCCTTTTAAATTTTAATTTGTAATATTGTGAGCCTTCTTAGTATTTATATTTATACGTGTGTTCCGTTTTGAAGAACTTCCTGAACTGGTGCACATCAGTAATGCAATTAAGTTAGAGTGAAACAAATATATTTTGTTTCACTTTAATTTATTGCATGAATGTGCACCAGTTCAGGAATTTCTTCGAAAAAGAATATAGATGTCATAGATGATATATGCATAAAGCTTCTAGAACATTCTCACGCATGTCTCAAAGACGTCATAAACACGTTCAAAAGACGTAAAAAGTAAAAATTTTAAATGTCTTTATCTAAAATGTCTTTATCATTAAAACAAAACGTTTCTATAATAATTTTTTAAACGTTATTTTATCGGAAAAGAAACGTTCCATCGAACATTTTTCGAAAGACATTTTTACTCATGAGAAACGTTTCTAGAAATCGGTTATAAAACGTTTCGGAAAAACGCTTATAAAACATTTCTGAAACGTGTATGTGCTACCTGGGGCTTTCACCGATTCTCGCCAAATTCAATACCAACCGTTAATGATACCCTACCCATAAAAAAAATTCAGCTTGATATCTCAAAATTTGCAGAAATTAGAGCAATCACGTACATTTTTTAAGACAGAAATCGGTAACTTTTTTATTATTAGCAATTTTTTGAATTCTATTATATTCCTCAGTTTTTTCTACCTTTGTTTTATATATAATACTTTAAGATTCAGTTGATTAGTTTTTGAGTTATAGCTAAATCTGTACACACACACACACACACACACACACACACACACACACACACACACACACACACACACGGACATTTTTTAAATGCGATTTTCTGACGTTTTAGAACATTCTGAATACATTGGCATCGAAAACTAAAAAAAAAACAATTTTTTCTTTGCACACTTAAAAACTACAAGTAAGCAATGTGCAGATTTCTACTTGCACACTTAAAAACTATGAAACAATGTGCAAATTTATAATTTACATACTTAAAAATTGTAAGAAAGTTTTTACTTGCCCACTTAAAAATTAAAGTAATGTGCAGGTTTCTACTTGCACACTTAAAAACTATAAGTAAGCAATGTACAGATTTCTACTTGCACACTTAAAAACTATGAAACAATGTGCAAATTTATAAATTGCCAAAAAATCGGTAACAAAAAATTATACACTTTATAGCACTCCCCGAAAAATTCTGCCCCTGTTTCATATACAATTCATTAAGATTCGGTCAATTATTTAGTATAATACGAATACTATTTCTAAAATAATATATCAGAAATATATCATAAATACGAAATATGATATCTGATATATTTTATTAGAAATAGTATTCGTATTATACAAATATCGAGATTAAAATAACACATTACTTTATTGATTTAAAAATAAATTATTTCTATTTTTAAAACAAACTTTAACAGGGTTCTATTTATGTACAGATTCTCAAAAATTTCAAACGTCTGTAACTCCGGAACTAATTAACCAAATTTTAATTAATTGTATCCCTATAAGCGCATAATATTCCTAGAATATTATATGAATATTATTAAAAATTAAAATAATATTATTATAATATTCCTAGAATATGATATAATATTTTTTAATATCGTGGGACTATTCTGTGGATGTTATATGTCCACTTCATATAATATTTTAGAAATAATATTTTTTAATGTCCATGGAATATTATTTTAATATCCGCGGAATATTATTTTAATATCCGCGGAATATTATTTTAATATCCGTAGAATATTACTTTAACATCCGGCGTGGAATATTATTTTAATACCCGGGAAATATTATTTTATTATCCGCGGAATATTATTTTAATATCCGCGGAATATTATTTTAATATTCGTAGAATATTACTTTAACATCCGGCGTGGAATATTATTTTAATACCCGGGGAATATTTTTTAATATCCGCAAAATATTAAAAAATGTTCTTAGTATATTATTCTGGTCCAAAATTGACGTTCATATAACATTTTTGGGATATCATAATATTTAGGGGACATAATTAAAATGTGCACAGAATATTAAATTTACGTAAGCAAACATTTTTATATTTAATATTTTATTTATTTAATAAATTGTTTAATCAAAATTTTTTATTACAATAAACAATAATATGCCATAAAATATATATTCTAATATTTTTATTTTAATATAATGTACAATGTTTAGTATTCAGGAAGATATATGGTACTGTTGTATTATCTGTATTATCAAAGCATTCAGTATCTGAATCAATTGGATTATCATCCGAATCTAGACAATTTATATCAATATGACAGCTGTCTTCATCAAATATATCTAGTACTTCTTCGAATTTATTTTCACATTGATTCTGATGCTGTAAAAATCTGTCAAATGGATCCTGTTTAGAAGAAGCCTGGTCTATGTAATGATTCAGTCATAACAGTATCGAGCAATTCTGCAAAAATATAAATAGTATAAATTTTTATTCTGTGTTAAATAATTACAGAAAAACGTTATTAATAATTGTGTTACTTTTATTAAAAAATAAAAATGTTTTAATTGCTTGTTAATACAAATAATTTCAATATAATTTTCTTTTTAAAATAACACTTCCATAGGATGAAATAAATTGTTTCATACGTAATACAAATAATTTTACAATAAAATAATATTGCAAAAATTATACCTTTTCTTGTTTCTTCATCTGCATCATCATAATCATTATTATCTTTTATGTTTTCGAAAATATATCTCATCACGTTTTCCGTTTCACTTGTTATGTGACGGCGGAACTGACGATTACTCAAATCCGAAATGTGTTTTTTAAAACGTTCGACATCATACAAGTTATCCTGCAATATATGCTCAATTAACAAAACGTTATCCTGTTATATTTTTATCCAATATTAAATTAAAATAAATGTTAAGAGAGTAAGATTTCATTATAAAAACAAAATTATAATGTAATTTCCAAAATGTAAGTTTTACTTAAAATAAATAAAATAGCAAAAAAAATTAAAACTTTGTGGTTGCAAATTTAAATACTTACGCCGCGCTGTCCGCAAATTTAAATAATCAGATAAAAAATTTATTATTTACATTTATATGTTTTAAAAACAATGTGATAAACAAAATATCAACAACATATTCTATTTTATTATTAGAAAAAAAGAAGTATACTCTCAAAGGGACAAATTTTTGCTTGGCATTGTAATTATTTAAATTTGAAACTACGAAGTTTTCATTATTTTAATATACTATTTTATTTATTTCAACTAAAATCTACATTTTTGAAATTATGTTATAATCTTGTTTTTAAAATGAGAATAAACGCTAGTGCGATTATCCATTTTACATGTCATAAATAATTATATATTATAATTATACCTATATCTACTATAGTACTTATACTTACGTCACTTATAATGCAAAATGAATATCGTGTCTTTGTTTGAATTAATTTTGCTTTCAAGATCTTTTAATTAACTTGATACTTTGATACTACCGTATTTACAACGGATGGCCAAAATGTATACTCCTTGTCATCAGTTAACCATTGTTTCGGTACTGTAACCAAGCCATCAGTAAAATTATGTAAAATATGTCGTTTTTTCCTTTTTCTAAAAAAAAGATAAAAATGTGTGCGCATGCTGCTAACATTTTGCTTATTGGACTATTTCATACAATGTAGTACTTACCGATACGACATTCATAATGCTGATTGATTAGATTAGAGTACTTAATTACTATTAATGTACTACTAATTAGCCTACGCTGTAGAACGTGTGACCACGTGGTACCGTTATTAGATATTATAAATACGTGGTACCGTATTTCTAGATTTTTCTTTTGTCGAACGGAATTTTACTGTGTACTGCTGAACAACGTGTGCGCTCGGACACGGTCGCTCGCTTCTTCTTCTTCTTCTTCTTTGCTCCCCAATGGATCTCCGGTCCACGGACCGTTGTACCACGCTTTCTTTACAAGATAGCGGGATCAGCGCAGGGGAACGCTGGAGCCCTCTTGTGTATTTAACAGGAGGCTACAAGCCAACTCTTCTGATATTGTGACAACTAAGAGGTCGATAACTTTATCTATACTATGCAACGCGTGCATGCATCTATAACTTAAGATCACAATCTTTTACAAAAGAAAGTATAGCCTTAACAATCTTGTAATCAAGAGACACGGTAGTGTCTCGCGCCAAGTACACGCGGAGCGAGACCAACCGTGACTCTTTTACGCGACGCGACGATTTGCAAGTACTCGAGATGTTGAGATCTCGGTAACGAGTGAACGGATCAAGTTCTAAATAGGCTTGATCGATAGCTTGGGGTCGATTTGGGGGGGGGTCCGTTCTTTTCATTTTTCCGCTACGTGCCCTACGAGCGGAGATATTGCGACCCAAAGTCGAAATGTGAAAATTTTAGATTAAGATACGTCGTCGTCGTCGTTAAGATACGTCGACGCTCTCATCTCAATATATATATATATATCACGTGATCAGAGAAAACGTCACTTTCACTTTTTCGCCACTGGCGGTGGCGGTGCTAGTATCGCCAGTTTCGATATTGTGCGCGCATTATTATCGATCTAGTAGGTAAATTATTATAGGTCGATAGACTTATCGGTCAGGAGGAAGATTTTTATATTTAAGTAAATTAGATACCGTGTCTCTTGATCAAATAATCTTGATAATAAATAATATTATTATAATATTATTATATATATTATTATTATTATCAACCCAGCGAATAAATCCATCGGGTCGATATACAGGTTACCGACGACGAGGTCCAGATAGTGCGCTCCGTAGTTTTCGGTGTCTAGGTGTATTAATACTTTGAATTCGATGTCTACGTGTCTCAGGTTGTCGACGACGAGATCCAGATAGTGCGCTCCGTAGTTTTCGGTGTCTAGGTGTATTAATACTTTGAATTCGATGTCTACGTGTCCCAGGTTGCCGATGACGACGTCCAGATAATGCGCTCCGTAGTTTTCGGTATCTAGGTGTATTAATACCTTGAATTCGATGTCTACGTGTCCCAGATTGCCGACAACGAGGTCCAGATAGTGCGCTTCGTAGTTTTCGGTGTCTAGGTGTATTAATACTTTGAATTCAATGTCTACGTGTCCCAGGTTGCCGATGACGAGGTCCAGATAGTGCGCTCCGTAGTTTTCGACGTCTAGGTGTATTAATACTTTGAATTTGATGTCTGCGTATCCCAGGTTGCTGATGACGAGGTCCAGATAGTGCGCTCCGTAGTTTTCGACGTCTAGGTGTATTAATACCTTGAATTCGATGTCTACGTGTCCCAGGTTGCCGACAACGAGGTCCAGATAGTGCGCTCCGTAGTTTTCGACGTCTAGGTGTATTAATACTTTGAATTTGATGTCTGCGTATCCCAGGTTGCCGATAACGACGTCCAGATAATGCGCTTCGTAGTTTTCGGTGTCTAGGTGTATTAATACCTTGAATTCGATGTCTACGTGTCCCAGGTTGCCGATGACGACGTCCAGATAGTGCGCTCCGTAGTTTTCGGTGTCTAGGTGTATTAATACCTTGAATTCGATGTCTACGTGTCCCAGGTTGCCGATGATGACGTCCAGATAATGCGCTCCGTAGTTTTCGGTGTCTAGGTGTATTAATACTTTGAATTCGATGTCTACGTGTCCCAGGTTGCCGACGACAAAAAACTATAGCGCGAACTTGACGCGGAACACTACCGTGTTATAGGTTATGTATGTGACTGTGACAGCTGGTGACAGCGCGCTAAACGCACTGTCTGCACTGCGCGCAGTACACACACACGTATACATCGAAACTGGCGATTCTAGCAGCACCGCCAGTGTCGAAAAAGTGAAAAGGACACGATTCCAGCCAATGAAATGATAGCATGGCATGAGTGATGAGTAGACGACGTATCTTAATAAAAAAATTTTCACATTTGGACTTTGCGTCGCAATATCTCCGCTCGTAGGGCACGTAGCGGAATATTATAAGAGCAAAATTTCCGAGAGAAGCAACGTGTTGGAGAGAAGCCACGTGTTGAAGATTACGGTTCATTAAAAAGCTACAAATACTATTGATTTCTTATATTAGAAGATAAGTTATATTAGAAGATAAGTTATAAAGTTAAATCGTATTAACAAAGATTTGTGCGTAAAAATCGAGTTTATGTAAAGAAACATAGATATCAAGGATGATACTACGTCTTAAATTTAAACGAAATTAAGAAAACAAAGGTAAGAAAAAGAGGTAAATTTTATTTTTCAAAAAGGTAAAAAAAGGCGCCAAGTACACGCATGGTTACCTCGGAAAAACTAAGTAGTAGTATTATTAATTTTAAATTAATAAAATCCAAGTGGTACTTAATGTGTTTATATTATTAGCATTATTCAAGCTAGATTACGATTATGTCTTGTATCGCAAAATATATACGGCTTATAGAGCTTTACAATCTGTACATACTGTTTGTAAGATATTATTAAAAACTTCAGATTAAGATGCGTAACACTACAAAAAGGCGTGATATCTGTACAAAATTACCTTTTTAAAAAAAAAGGTAAAAAAAAGGCGCCAAGTACACGCATAGTAGTGTATATGTATTATGTTGTTACCTCGAAAAAAACAAAGTGGTAGTATTATACCTCCAAATAGCTTTACCCTGTACATACTGTTTATAAAATGCGTAATACTACAAAAAGGCGTGATATCCGTACAAAATTACCTTTCTTAAAAAAAAGGTAAAAAAAGGCGCCAAGTACACGCATAGTAGTGTATATGTTGTTACCTCGAAAAAAAAAGAAAGTGGTAGTATTATACCTCGAAAAAACCTAAGTAACAAGTGGTAGACGTAATCTTTGTATCTCGAAAAATCTCGAAAAAATCTAAGCACTAGTATTTTTATTTCCAAAAAATTATAACCGAAGTGATACACATCACAAAATTATGTTACCTTATCAAAAAAGAGTCGCGCTTTAAGTGATCTATTACAATTACAAAAAAGAAATGATATCTCTGTAAATTACAGCGCCAATTACAGAGAGAACATATATATTGCCTCAAAAAATAATTGTTGCACTACTTTGAAAAATCTTTACATTGTGTTAATTAGAAAAAGAATGTATAATAACAATTTTATAAGATTAAAAAATTTTATTTAAATTTAACAAGGGAATACAAGATATTTAAATACAAAGTTTACATGTGTATTTTTTAGTGGTCACAAAGAATTACAGAGGTAACAGTACAAAATAAAAATATTTTATTAAAATATTTAATCCAACGAGAGAATACAAGGTATTTAAATACAAAGTTTATATATGTTTTTTTCAATAGAATAAAAGATTTAATCACAAAGAATTACAGAGGTAACAGTACAAAATAAAAATATTTTATTAAAATACATAAATTTTTCTTGTAAAAAAACTTGGCGCTGCTAGACCTCGAAATTGTAAATAAATAAATAAACTTATCCCGTACTTAATTACAAGCCGCATTATTCGCCGTCGTCACACACACCCATATCACTCGCTCGCACATACACACCACGCTGATAATCATTTACTTTACTTCTGTCGCATTCTTCTCTGAATTATTTTTATTTATTGTCCTTATTTATTTACAATTTCGAGGTCTAGCAGCGCCAAGTTTTTTTACAAGAAAAATTTATGTATTTTAATAAAATATTTTTATTTTGTACTGTTACCTCTGTAATTCTTTGTGATTAAATCTTTTATTCTATTGAAAAAAACATATATAAACTTTGTATTTAAATACCTTGTATTCTCTCGTTGGATTAAATATTTTAATAAAATATTTTTATTTTGTACTGTTACCTCTGTAATTCTTTGTGACCACTAAAAAATACACATGTAAACTTTGTATTTAAATATCTTGTATTCCCTTGTTAAATTTAAATAAAATTTTTTAATCTTATAAAATTGTTATTATACATTCTTTTTCTAATTAACACAATGTAAAGATTTTTCAAAGTAGTGCAACAATTATTTTTTGAGGCAATATATATGTTCTCTCTGTAATTGGCGCTGTAATTTACAGAGATATCATTTCTTTTTTGTAATTGTAATAGATCACTTAAAGCGCGACTCTTTTTTGATAAGGTAACATAATTTTGTGATGTGTATCACTTCGGTTATAATTTTTTGGAAATAAAAATACTAGTGCTTAGATTTTTTCGAGATTTTTCGAGATACAAAGATTACGTCTACCACTTGTTACTTAGGTTTTTTCGAGGTATAATACTACCACTTTCTTTTTTTTTTCGAGGTAACAACATATACACTACTATGCGTGTACTTGGCGCCTTTTTTTACCTTTTTTTTAAGATTCAGGTTACTATATAAATACAGGCAGGAAAAGGGAGCCAAAAGTTTAAGATCAAAAAGGGATCGTAGAAACTTAATTCTGTTACTCTCAAGTAAATTACATGCCCAGAACAAGTGATCAGTGTCCTGATATTCAAAGCCACAAGGGCATGAAGGTGATTCACCGATACCAAACCTACACTTGATAACATTAGTATATGGATATCCAGTAAGCAAGCGTGCCATGATTCCAAATTCTTTCCTGTTAATACTAAATTTTGAGAGAAAAGCCAGGTTTAAATTCAAATCAGCCAAATTCTCCATATAAAAATTACCTGAGCCGTTATTAATACGATCCAGGAATCCCGTGTCAATATCAGAATAAGCATTCAAAAGATGTGAAGAAATTTCCCTATGAGATATTTTATTATTAAGAAAGGGGCCGTTTAACGAAGCTTCCTTGGCAGCCGTGTCGGCCCGCTCATTTCCCAAGACTCCCCTGTGTGCAGGGCACCATGAAAATCTGACCACACTACCGCAGGATGCGGCAAGACTAAGTTTAGACTTTATATTCGGAACCAAAGGGCTGAGTTTGTCATTACTGCATGGATTAATATTTGCAATAGTCTGCAACACACTCCACGAATCCGTACATATATTAACATATTCCCACGAGTTCGAAAGTGTCAGATCAATAGCAGCAATAATAGCCAGGGCCTCTGCAGAGAAAGAGCTCGTATACTTATTTAACTTAAAGCACTGAGTAATGCCCAGATTGGGAACCCAGACAGCACATCCCGCAATCGGTTCTCCGTCAGTCCCCACAGACTTAGATCCATCAGTAAAAATATCAATCTCACTAGGAGAAGATCTGTTCAAAGAAATCAGATTAGTGAAAGCCAGATTAGGGTTACCGTTATCCTTAGCAAACTGACCAGATTCGCCATCTATGAGAGGAGAGACAGCGAAAATATGTGAGGGGAAGGAGAAAATCGGATGTATATCCCACGTATATAAATGGCCACGAAAAGGTGCTATTACAGGCCATCGGGAAACAATAAAAGGAACATTACTAGAGGCGGTGTTTTGTTGATTACTCAACCAATGCAAGTTGGAGATCTTATTAATTATTTTATTATTACGCAATTGAATAGATCTACTCAAGAATTTGTCACATTTATACGAAATTCTTCTAATAAAGGATCTCTGACCCAAAAATGACCAACACACCCTATTAGAGGAGGATTTGGGAATATTCAGGGCCACCTTATACGCCGAACACAATAAACTTTCAACGGTCTTGAGGTAGGAACGAGCAGCGCTAACAAACCACATAGAGCCCCATTCACAAATAGCTCCTATAGTAGCATTAATAAAGTTAATCGCAAGGGAGGGGCTAATGCCCCAAGAACCTCCAGCAAGCCATTTCAGAATATTCACAAACGCGAAAGTTTTAGTCCGCAGGGCGGTAATATGATCCCTCCATCTAAGGCCACGATCCATAACTAAGCCTAAATATTTGATAGACGAACTAAGAGGTATGTTACCGCCGGGTAGCTCCAGTCCTTCAGGGAGGGTCAAAGATCTCTTACGGTGAAAAATAATGAATTGAGTTTTTGGGAGAGAAATAGATAGGTCCATATCGTTCAACCATTTTTCAACTCGAATAAAAGAATCTCTCAAACAAGAAGCAATATTAGTAAGTGAATCATCTGAGCACAGGATCGCGATGTCATCAGCATATTGCAAAAGAATAGCGTTATAGGGAATATGCAGTAGAATATCCTTAACATACAGATTGAAGAGTAGTGGGCTCAGGACCGATCCCTGCGGTAGACCCCTTTGCAAGAGCCTGCTGCCATACGAGACTCCAGACTCAAAGAAGCACGCAACTCTAGGGGAGAGGAAATTCTTGAAGAAATTCTTGTATCCAGAAGGTATCCTAAGTTTATTAATTATACTAAACAAGGTACACGGATTGACATTATCATAGGCACCTTTGACGTCTAAAAAGAGAGCGCCCGTCATATGGCGCCGGGCAAAGGCCCTGTAAACCTCCAAGTTGATAAAAGCAAGGCAGTCATCGCATGATTTGCCCCTCCTAAATCCGAACTGGCAATTGGGTAACAGCATTTCCAACTCGATGAATTTCTCGAATCGTCCCTTAATCAACTTTTCGAATATTTTCAAGACGCTGGAGGCCAAAGAGATAGGCCTAAAATCAGCTTTGTTAGGCTTAGGGATGAGAACAACATCAAATTGTCGCCATTGAGAGGGATATGACCCATCACGAATAATTAGATTGAAAATGTTCAACAGCTTTAATCTAGCTGTGTCCGGAAGCATTTTCAGAAGATGATATCCTATAAGATCTGGGCCGGGGGAACTAGAACTGCTAGAGGAATCAATAGCCACCTGAAGCTCGTGCGAAGAGAATTCGTCATCAAATAATGAAGTAAAAGGAGTATCCGAAATGCTTTCAAACTGGTTAAAGGCCCAGGGGGGCGAAAAGTTATCAATAAATCTATTAATACCTTGTAATTTACTGCTAGAAGGGGAAATATTTGGTTTGAAGAATACCGAATTTTTGAAAGAATTGACTGTTTTCCAGAAAGTATTAACATTAAAATTAACATTTAAGTCGTTTACGAACTCCACGAAGTTTTCTCTTTTTCTCCGACGGATAGTTTTCCTGGCGGCATCAGAGCTCTTCTTGTAAAGATCAAAATTCTCCCTAGAAAAGTGAGCGCAACAATTCCTGAAAGATCTCTTCCTCTGGGCAACGGCCTCCTCACACTCCGAGTCCCACCAAGGTCTACGGGCACGTTTCTTGGGTTTAGGTTTATAAGACTTACGGGTCTGAGACCCCTCATCAAAGAACTGTATATTTCCTGTGGCGTCAAAGATTGTAGCGCCAGCCTTAAGAGCACAATCCAAAAGAGAAGAAGACCACAGATCGTAAGCACACTCACCAGAAATGTCATCAAGAGAAAGGCCCTCCATGGCTGCATCAATTAATTGACAGAAGTAATCCTTCTCCATCTTCATCAGACTCAACCTCGAGGTTTGTTCGCGTCGCATACTCCAATACACACCAGAGACACTTGGATCACGGGTAAAGGGTTGGCGATTGGAGCACATGAGTTTTTGGAGTGCGTTGGAGTGAGTAGGAGCATGGTGGCGCGTGCGACGCGAACATACTTTCGGTCTTTTCTTAGGGTCAACATAGCCACTATCAGGCGAGATGTTAATATATATTTGATAGTGATCACTACTAAAAGGTTCCTCGGAGGTGGACCAGGAGCATTCATGGCACAAAGAGCCAGAGATCAAGGTAATATCCAAACAACTCCGGAAATTCGGGTCAACGGAAACCCTCGTGCGATCTCCATTGTTAAGAAGGACAAGGTCAGAATATGATATAGCCTCCAGAAGAGAGATACCATCCCTGTTGCTTCTGGAAGAACCCCAGGCTTCATGCTGGGAATTAAAATCCCCGCAAATAACAATATTTCCCGAATCAGAGGAATTCACAGCACGATGCAGAAAGTCTCTCCAACAAGCCTGGTCAATATATAAACCCGGGGGTTTGTAGACGGACAGAATCAGTATCCTATGGGGAGAGACCTTAGAATTAAGAAGTGAAACAGCAGTGAATTCAATTCCTGGATTACCAGGGAAATCAACTGTTACAGAGATAGGGTCAAATTCGGTACGACATAGGATGGCAGTGCCACCACCAATATGATCATTAGGTCTATCGTTTCTGAAGGCATAAAAGCCCTGAAAAGAGAAATAGGACCCATCCCGAAGCCACGTCTCCTGCAAACATACCACATCAAACTCGGTGATCGTGTTAGAAAATTCCTGTAGTTTACCCGTGATTCCCCTACTATTCCACTGCATAATCTTCATGACCTAAGTCTTATTGGAGTCTGCTAAATAATACCCGCAGATATTGAGACACCGTGTGGGCCCTTATCTGCTCAGATTTTTCGCTATTAAATAACATACGTAAATCACTAAGGATAATCTCAGGGGTCGGGAATAAACCAGATAATGAAGGTAAAGCATAATCGGAGATCAGATCCGCAGAAGATTCAAATTGAAGGTCCATAGCCTCCCCTGTTATAGACCTCTCACCAGAGGGGCGAATAGTAGTCTCCAGATCAGGAGTAGGAGATGACAGCTCAGATGTATCGCTAACACTACTGGAACTTCTATTTCTCTTCTTTTTACGATGAGAACGGAGCGGGGTTTTACTCACCACATTATCAGAGACCACTTTAATCCAAGCGTAATAAGCTTGGGACCTAAACTCGTTAGAAGCCTGTTGACAAGATTTTATATCTCTAGATCTGACCAGCCTCCTCGCTTGTGAGAAGGAGGAGTTAGTGTAAGCCATAACAGTATTGATTATCATATGGGTCGAATATGCGGGACAGGAAAAGTCAGAAGAGACATGTTCTCCCTTGCAATTAACACAACAAGGGGGTAAATCACAGGGTTCAGACGAAGAGTGCGACAAGCCACAGTTCTCACACAGGGACCCACTCCTGCAAGCCGCCGCAGAATGTCCCCATCTATGGCAATTTAAACAATGGCGAACTTTATTTACGAAGGGGAAAACCCTACACCTGACTCTCCAAATGTATAAAAACTCCGGGAGAAGATTAGAAGCAAAAGAAACTTTGATAGAAGAAGAGTCCTTAATCTCCTTACTTATTTTATCTCGGTATTTCATTCTCTCAAGAGAGAGAATTTTAATCGGGTTGTCGGGCCAAGATATGCCATCCAAAATTTCCTCACACGACAATTGAGTATCTACATTCCTAATAACTCCAGTCCTAAACAATTTGTAGTTAGGGATATAAGCCCATAACTCTGAGGGAAGAAGGCCCCTAGTTTCTACAAAAGAGTTGGCCTCCAGATAGTCAGCAAATTCAACCCTAATTAAGTTTTTACCGAGTCTTTGCATGGTATTAATGTTATAATGATTGCATAACAGTTTGCCAATCTTCATCGGGTGGGCGTTACCGATATTATCACCTGTGTTAGAAATACTCTCGATATGGACCGAGAAAGGTGCCAGAATATTCTCAGAATATCTGTTTCCCAATTGAGACTGAACAAAGCGAAAGCGAGGAGAAACGGCCGGGACCCCAACCGGGGCCAAGGTCAAATCGCCCCCCGTCCGAGACTCCACATCAGCGTCCTTTTTAGGTCGCTTAGGGGAACTACCGTTGTTAGAAACAGAAAGTAATAGAGAGAGAGAGAGAGTAAAAGAGAAAGAGAGTGTGATCTTGTATCCATGTGTTTCATTTACGTGTTAGTGTATTTTGCCGCGCGATCAACGCAAACAGCGCTGCGCCGCAGACCTCGATCACGTGATAAGAGAGAGGTTCGACGTTGCGCCGCGAATACGGTAGCGATGAGTGTGAGAGAGACGGCGCATGGTACGGCGCGTGCGCGGGCCGTGCAGGCACGAGCGTGCGAGCGGCGAGCGGTTATTCTTCCTTCGACCGTGCGAGTGTTCGCGATCTCTATGGAGACGATTCGGTTGCGTTATACGGTATTGCGTCTTTCTCTCGTTAACGATATCTCACAAAATTGTGTACTTTCGCGGTCGTGTGCGTTTCATAAAGTAGTAAAACGAGATTCGAAAAGAGGACTTTTACATTGGTACCGCAAGTTAACGAGTGCAGTTATACTCGCACGAAGGAAAGCCATCCGGCAATTTATCTCTGAAGGAAGGAAGGAAGGAAGGACGTTCATCGTCAATCTATGACGATTCATAAATTGCATTACGTCCCTACCATTACCTGTAGACAGAAGGTGCCTGTACATTTGATAGGCAGGCTATATTGCCTTTTCAGACGTTTCATAACCGAGAGAGGGAAGGTCTTCAATTTTAACTTTCTAACATTCGTTACAGAGAACGCGAAAGTGTGCGCGTTTCAAGAAGCTGCAATTCTGCAGGAGAGACCTTCCAGTCTTTTCTAGAAAGCTGAGCTCAGTGTAACTTCAATATTTCATTTAACGGTTGCAACCGGTATATTAAATTATAATTCTTGCTTCATGGCCATTTCGAATATTTGCGTATTGCTATAAATGTTGCTGTGTAGAGATCGATTCCGTTCGTAGCTTATAATTCATTGTATAAAGCGTTTCTATAATCATTAGATTAACTTCCGAATATATTGCGATGCATTTAGATACAGTCCACAGCGTACTCGAGATAAATTCCGATAAGTAAAAACTATTGTTCTCGATCATTCGATACGTTTCTCGATTCGTACTTTCCGTTATTCAACGACCGATCATAACACGCTTTACTATTAATAATATCGTCTCAATCGCTGCTTGAATTAATACGTTATATGAGTTAAAGCTGAGTTACTTTGATTCTCAGCAATTATGCAAAGTACATACGTCTCATTGCTAATTCCTTTCTTTGATAAAGAGTGACATTTCTTTCTGAGACGAAACAAATAATAACGTATTGTTTCATGCTTCATTGCTTTCATATAATGTGTGATTTATGCCTGATTATTTATGTGTCATGATTTATCATGAATGATCCTTTTATAAGATTGTTTCTTTCGAAGGGTGAACTTTAATAATGTTCACATTCTATTTAAAATAAAGTATCATTTGATACGAATCCAAGTAAAACATTTCTTTCTAACAAATATTAAGATGAACAGTCTGAATAATGATACATTGAGATAGATTACGAGTAAAGGGATTATTCAAAATTATTATGTTCCTTTGATTTATATTTTTATGTGTTGATTTCTATTTGCAATTTATTCTGTGCATTTATTTGTATATTCGAATATTTTTCACACTGGATACAAGACTGAGAAATACACAGTCTCTCAAATTAATCGATTATTGAATTGATGTGTCGTTCTTTCCCGAAACTTCGAGAATCCTTCCATACGAACCTTAGATTTCTAACAACCGTTTTTATCCTTAGGAGAGGAAGAGGAACGGCTCCCTCGACCACCGCCCTTAGTCATCTCAGGTAACAGGATAAATCCGACGCAGAAAAAGTGCAAGTAATCGAAAAGCAGCACAGTACAATACTCAGTTCCGCAATTAATAGAGGAAAGAAAATAATAATAATAAAAAGGAGAGGACGAGAGTGAAATAGTTTTTAAATATAACCTATAGTAGAAACTGAAACAATATTATTAGTAGGGATACGAAGCAGGAATGCGAAGGATAATAATTTCCCGGAACGAAATACTATAATGCTTTAGTTCCGAATATAATATTAAAAGTGTCTAAATAAGAGATATGGAGCATTTATATTATTTACAGCCATTTCATAGTATTCACAGCAGGCTCGCAGAAATATTCCCGGATAATACAATATCATATGGGGAAAGCCGCCCGAAGCTAATAAACAGGAAAAGACCGAAGAAAGACGAGCAATGGAATGTAAACATACACAGTACGAAAGGCGGATTCGCGCGCATTCCGCAGCAATAATTCAAAGTTCTTCAATACATTTACAATAAATATAGAAACATCTAAATAATAAAGAGGTAATACATATAGAAATTTCTTAACCCTTAAAGAGCACATGGGGTGTAGGATACCCCACTCCAAACTTTGTGCTCTGATAAGTCCCATTAAAATGTAGAAAATTGAACTTGCAGCGACATATGGTATTAGTTTGGAGTATTAACTTTATGTTCGAGCAGCAGAACCGTTCGTCCAAGCATCAGTGTGCTTGTGGTAGCCATTCGAATAAGACGTGTCGAGATCGTGGGGTATGTCATACCCCGTGTGCCCTCTACGTCAATATAGTGAATAGTAGAATTCCTTTTCTGACGATTTTTTTTTTTGATTATTTCACATCTGTCAAACGTAAGTATACACTAAATAGTGAAATGAATTTTTTTACAATGTTTTTTTTATATTAATTAATGTTTTTATGTAGATGGCATACAATTTCATTTTTTGGAATAAAACTTTTATGTATACTACTTTAATTATAAACATTAAAAATGTCATTTTTTTATTTTTTGTACTTGGAAAAATAAGATTAAACCCATAAAAACATGCAAAATCCAATATTTCATTTCTTACAAAATCATTACTTTCAATACTCCAAATAAATACCTTTTTTGAAACGCGCACTATTGTAATAATTTTTTCTTGTAAGTACCATGTCTCAAGAGTATCCACCTAAATTTTTACTTTAAAATATTAAAAATTGCCAAAGTTATTCAATTTTAAGTGAAAAGTGACATTTTTTCCGTCCTTTCTTTTTCAATAATTTTTTAAACAATGTTAATTTTAAGAAATCGCTATAACTGTTGTTTATCCTTAAAATACATGACTTTAACTTCATTCAGAAATTTTTATGCAATAAAATAGTCAATAGCGTCGTTACAGTACATACTTAAAGACACTGGGGTATCTCATACCCCCAGTGCCCTTTACGGAATTTTTCGGAGGTGTGCTCTTTAAGGGTTAATATATTAAATATCCTAAAACAATACATAAAAAGATAAACATGTCCATAGATTTCCCGACGTAGAAAAGAACAAGTGGAATATACTATAACACTTTAGTTCCGCATATGATGTTATTAGAGCTATAGTATCAAAATAAGAAATATGAAACATTAATTTTATTCACAGCCATTTCAAAGTAATCACAGAAAGCACGCAGAAATATTCCCAATATAACACTAAAATTCCGCATATGATGTTAATAAGGCTATAGTATCAAAATAAGAGATATAAATTCACAGCCATTTCAAAGTGATCACAGTAAGCACGCAGAAATATTCCCTAATAATACAGTCATAAAAAGAAAGCAGCCCGTGGCTAATAAACAGGCAAAAACTGCCGGGCGAGCAATGGAATGTAAACACGCGCCACGAAGTAACGAATTCGGAGCACACACTCCGTAGCAATAATTTCAAAATTATAGAAATATCTTAAAAACTAAAGAAAGAACCACTAAACCATAAACAGTAACATACATATAGCAAAAATTAAAGAAGGGTTTCAGAATATTGCAAAAATAATTCTGGTAATTCGACAATTATAGCGTGAAAAGAAAGGAAATCTCTACACATAATAAATATATTGGAATAATAATTGGAAAACAGGTAGATATATAAATAATAATTGTTCTGATATGGACACAGAATATAGAACAAATCCCGAAGGTGGTAACAGCTATAATAAAACAACACGTATAAATATAATATAATATTGAATTTAAATAAATAAAGGCGATTCCGGAGTAAAATCGGGGCGCTCGTCAAACTCCCGACGAGCGTCCCAAAGAATACTCCAGAATTAATCTAAAAGTGATGGTAGTTGACTGATTATAGATTTACGTTATAAAAAGAAAAGAAAAAAGGGTCAGTATAAGTATGGAATCGGTGAATGAGAACTAAAGGCTCAGTATATTATAGCAAAAACGGAGTAAGAAATATCTAGAGCATGTTTCAAGAGAGGTAAGGCATATAAGTAAAAAGAGAAATAAAAACAGACATAGTTATCTCGCTCGTTAGCTCACGAAATATCCTCGGCGATCACAGGCAAGGCAGCAAAATGCGTAGTAGGTCTTCCCCGTGCCACGTGCAAGCGTTCACAAAGCAAAAAGCGGAGCAGGATATAATGCAGAAAGCGGAGCAAAGTATAAGTGTCACAAGAAATATTACATAGCAAATATATAAGAAGAAAGACACTCGAGTAGATTCCGCCCGAGGAAAATATATCAGGCACGACCGACCCGGAGCGTGTCTCAAGACGGAATCCCTGAAGACCGGTCGGACTGAACAGGACTCCGGTCGCTCGCTTGTATGCGACCGTGCGACCACGTGCGACCAAAAGCCGATCACTGGCAGCACCGTATTTCTAGATTTTTCCTTTGTCGAACAGAATTTCACTGTGTACTACTAATTAGCCTACGCTGCAGATCGTGTGACGACGTGGCATTAGATATTATAAATACGTGGCACCGTATTTCTAGATTTTTCCTTTGTCGAACGGAATTTTACTGTGTACTATAGCCTATGCTGAACAACGTGTGTGCTGACGACGCACCAGCCGAGTGTTGCCTTTTACCAGTCATGCGCTGGCCGCTGTCTGTGGAGAGGGGAGCTAGCTAGCCGGCCTAGCTCCCCTCCACGGACAGCGCGGCCAGCGCATGGCTGGTAAAAGGCCACACTCGGCTGGTGCGTCGTCAGCACACACGTTGTTCAGCATAGGCTATAGTTAGTAGTACACAGTGAAATTCCGTTCGACAAAGGAAAAATCTAGAAATACGGTGCCACGTATTTATAATATCTAATGCCACGTCGTCACACGTTCTGCAGCGTAGACTAATTAGTAGTACACAGTAAAATTCCGTTCGACAAAGGAAAAATCTAGAAATACGGTTCTGCCAGTGATCGGCTTTTGGTCGCACGTGGTCGCACGGTCGCATACAAGCGAGCGACCGTGTCCGAGCGCACACGTTGTTCAGCAGTACGCAGTGAAATTCCGTTCGACAAAGGAAAAATCTAGAAATACGTTTCCACGTATTTATAATTAATCAGCATTATGAGTGTCATAGGTAAGTACTACATTGCATAAAATAACCAAAGAAGCAAAATGTTAACATGTGCGTACATTTTTACCATTTGTTTCCAGAAAAAGTACAGAAAAATGACAAATTTTACATAGTTTTACTGAAGGATGGCTTAGTTACAGTACCGAACAATGGTTAACAGATGACAAGAAATATACATATTGGCCATCTGATGTATGTAAATACAACACAACGTACGAATTTAATTAAATCTTGTGCCGAAGTAAACTTAGAATGGAAAAAATACGAGATAGAATGTAGATATGGAACAGCAGGTTTGTATTTACCCAGATAGCACGCGATATCCATAGAATGTTTATTTAGACTTGCAATAATATCAGCCGTAAAATTAATTTAATTTAACGTGAATTTAATTATTGATTTAAGGCTTAATTTTAATCATGCATATTCTATGCTGAACCATTGATTTACATATAAATATTATTTCTAAAATATCACTCTTTATAATTGTCAAAAAATAATTTAGTAAACTCTTGTAATTGTATTTCATTTTTAACTTAAGCAGTAATATTAAAATAATAGAGCTTTAATATTGAAAAATTAATATTTATTATTTGAGTAAAGAAATCTAATTTTGCAGAACATTATTAGAATATATTAATTTTTAATGTTACAATTAAATAAAATCCCGGGAAAAGAAATTTATATATAATCATATAGGATCATATATTTATATACCATTATATAAGAATTATAGATAATATACGACCATACATAATTATAGTACATAATTGTATATAATTATTATAATTATATTACTTATCAGAAGCATTATATATAAAATTATAATACGTAACTTACATAAAATGCTTTTCGTAAGTGATTATATTCCATATATGATTATATATAATTACTTGACGCTACTTATTTATTTGTAAATAATTATAACAATAAATAATTTTTTTTGGAAAAAAGAAACTTATAAAAGAGCTCGAGAAAAGGAAAAATTAGCAGAAAAAATATCCGACATTAATACTACTTCAGATGAAGAAGAAAATAAACGTAAAAGAAAATTACGCTGTAAGAAAACTTTAACTACTTCTGAAACTGAAGATAATGCTTCTGATGATAAAGATGCTTCTGTTGCTGCAAAATTGCCAAGAAAAAATAAACCTCCACAATTGACGTATCCAGAACCACCAATTTTAAAAACTACATCTGTATCCAGTTTAAATATGGATTACATTGACACAAATAAATCAGATTCCAATAGCGAGATTGAAGAAGACATAAGTATCACAAATCAAACAATTCAAATCCTCGGAAAAATACAAGTAACAACTCTATTGTACAAAATTTGGCATGTAACAAAAGTCAAGAAGCTACTGGTAAAAGTTTGGCATATAACACAAATAAAGAAGCTACGGCTAAAAATTTCATGTTTGAAATATTATTATATAACAAAATTTCTTATATAACTTAAAATTTTGTTTTCATAAGTAATTAAAAATTTTTTCCAATATTATTAACTTTTTTCCAGAAACAGAAAAAAAATTCCAAAAATATATTATTAAGAGTTTGGTGGATATTACTAATCGCGTAAAGAGTTGCAAGTGTTTGTTAAAGAAACTGCACAATTCTTCTGAGCAATTGGAAAATTAAGTTTATGATACTGACAACAAAATCTTTGATGAAAAATTTCCCATGAAAAGTCTCGATGACGTAAGAGATATTGAACAGCAATTAAAACATGATGAGGCATTTAAAAACCAAGTTGTAAGTATAGATAAACATATTATTGAATAATACTTGTATATTTTTTACTTATTTAGAAAAATTTAGACATTTTTTAAGTTTTACAGTATTTCCACTTTTTTTGGAAATGTAATTGGTACATTATTGTAAATATCCGTTATCAAAATTTTTTTTTTTACAGAAATCGGCACTTTATTTCTACTCACAAAATACTATGAAAAAAACCGTTACGAGAATTATGACAACATTGTTTACAAGCGAAGTAGCTACAAAATTCAGTTGGACTGGACAAAAAGAAAACAAACAGAGATTTGAAACATTGTTTTTATGGAAAATAATATATGATAAGAATAGACTTATAATTTACTTAAATTGATAACGCGTCGTTTATTTATGTAAAAGTAGAGTTGTTAACATATTACAAAACATTTGATAATGCCATTTTTTAATTTTTATAATTAATTTTCACATCAATAAAATAAAAATTCTATTTTTTATGTAGGTAAATGTTAATACTGCTTTTTGAGATTTAAAGGAGTAAACATTTCTTGAAATATATTATAAAATTGTTAATAATGGCACGTTCAAACTTTATTTTTTGCATGACACAAAATTTTATATGCTTCATTTTTTCTTTGAATTTCATTACATTTAACAACAAAATATATTTACATTTTCAAAGTTTAAATTTATTTTTTTGTTCTATAAATACGTTTTATGATTATTTTAGGTGTTGTAAAAAGCAAGTTCAAGGATGTCACTAAGGGGGATGTAAGCGCACCTATTAAAATTTGGTTAGCTCACGCAACGGATCGACTAAAAAACAAGAGACAAGAATGATTATTTTCCTATAGTATTTAATTTGAAATTTAATGAAAAAAAAAGAAGTCACGCATTTTATGTTTTTTAAAATAATTTCTGTTTATTAAGATTTACCTTTATTGTCTGACGATTTTTTTTATAATTTATGTTTATTGAGATATACTTTAGTTGTCTAATCTAAATTATAAATACCGTTTCTCAAAAAATTGTTTTTTTTTTTTATAAAAAGATTAAAATTGTTACTCAACGAATTAAAAAATATACGAAATTATGAATAAAGATTTTATTTGATGAAAGTAATAAAATTTATAATTTTTCTCATTTGTCCATATATCCTTCATACAGAGTAGTGATTACCGATCACATAACTTAATTGTTATAATATTAAATAATATTAAATAATATTACTTTTTAATATTCAGAATATCATTATAATATTAAATAATATTACTTTTTAAATATTCAGAATATTATTATAATATTAAATAATATTATATAAAATTATATTAAATAATATTATTTATTTAATATTATATGAAGTGGACATATAACTATCTATTCATATTCCAGGAAGATTATTTAATATTATGTAATATTCTTGGTATATTCTTAAATTATTCATTTAATATTCTAAGGATATACCAAGAATATTACTTAATATCAAATAATATTACGCGCTTATAGGGATATGAAATAGGGGTAGAAAAAACTGGAAAATACAATAGAATTAGATATAGATCGCTATCTCAAATATTGAAAAAGTTACAGCGTAAAACACACTTTTCTAAAAAAAAAAATTTTTTTTTAAAGAACCCTTTTACAGATTATCGCCCAATTCAATACCAACCTTCGTTGAATGATTCTCTATCGATTAAAAAAAAAAAGAGCCCGATATCTCAATATTTGCGGAAGTTAGAGAACATACGGACAACATATGCACACACATACACACATACATACATACAGACAGACATTTTTTCTAAAAATGATTTTTCGACGTTTTAGAACATTCTGAACACATTCAGAAAAACAAAAAAAAATTTTTTAACGAAAACAAAGCTTCCTCTATGAGGAAGCAAAAAACAATTTTTTCTTTGGTCTTTTCTACCCCTATTTCATATATAATTCTTTAAAATTTGGTTGATTAGATCTAGCTTTATATGCGATCAAAGATCAAAGATCCATATACGAGGTTTATGAAAACAAAGCTTTCTCTATGAGGAAGCAAAAGGTATTTATTTTGTAATACAAAGTGGATAATTTTCGGGAAAAAAATCACCAAGCAATTCTCTCCGGGTCTAACGAATTGTCAGAAAGGTAAGTAAGTAACGTCAATTTTCGGTAAATGGCACCACAAGGCCCGTTTCAAAGCTTGGAGTTAGTGTTGTTACATCCTGTGGACTCCACGATTTCCCTCTTTCATAAGGACCTATCATCAGAACTTTTCGTGGGAACCTTTTGTAACAAATTTTCCTAATAAAATTATCTTTAGGATAAGAACCAAACGCTATTTCCCTTATGGAAAAATACACTCAACATTTGGTGTTAACCGTTAAAAAAACACCATAGAAAAACTCTTAAAGTTGAGTGTGATTTTGGACCGCCAATTGAAGGTTAACCATCATTTGAAGGTTAATCTTCAATTAGCGGTCCGAAATCACACCCAACTTTAAGGGTTTTTCTTTGGATGATGGTTAACCTTCAAGTGATAGTTAACCTTCAATTAATGGTTAATCCTTAAAAATGACGCTATAAACCCTAAAAATATGAACTCTTAAATGAAAGTAACAAATATGGCGTCCCAATAAGAATTAATCTCTTAAGGGCTCCTCTCGCTGAACCGGATTCCTCGCCTCCATCCTTTCTCTCGGACGCTAACTGCCGCAGCTCTCCCTTTCCTGGCGGTAGGCTCTCCCTGGTGATCCGACTCTCGCTCATTGTAAGTCCAAATTACAAGGAATTTTAAACTGTTGTATTGATCTCAAATAAATGTCAGAGTAACATTTAAAAAATATTGTCTGTAACGTTTTTAAAATATTTTAACGACATTCAGAAAAATCATATTACAAAATAATATTTTTCAAATATGTGTATAATATTATTAAAAAACGTTTAAAAAATACGCACATAAAGTCAATATTTCTAAACGTTAATTTAATGTTTCTTGCTTACTGGGTCGTTACTTGTCCATTTGATCATCAAAGTCAAGCAACGTGGGCGCGGTACTACCTATACTCGGATGGGTGACCGCAGGTGACCGGCTTGAGAAAGCAGTTTTTTCAGATGGACGCGCGGTTGTATGCACACCCAATATACAAAAGAAACAGTTAGGAAAACGGTTTTTATCTTTTCCTAGATAAAGAAAAAAAACGTTCTTTAAACGTTTAAATTCTTTGTCAAAAAAGTTGTTAAAATAAATTCGTTTTTAAACATTAAAAAATGTTTAATGTTAATAAGACATTTATTTACTGTAAAAAAAACATTTTTTAATGTTAACAAACGTTTATTTAATATTAAACACATTTTTTTAATGTTAAAAAAACATTTTTTACAATATTAAAATAAATATTTTTTTAATTAAGAATCTATTCCATTAATTTAAACGTTTTTTAAATATTTTTTTTATTACTAAAAATGTTTTTAAGGTAGCTACTGCATCAGCGAAAACAAAGATTTTTGATTGACATGAAACTATGTTAGTTTATAGGGCATTATACGTGATCAGGAATTAATTCACGATTTTTTACCACGTAATTACGGAAATATAAGCATTCAAAGTTGGTCAGTTTTACATTAGGGTATATGAAAAACGTGTGCAAAATCGTAATTTACAAGATTTTACGAGTATTTAAAAAAAAAATTGAAATTTGGAAAACAGAAGATCTTATCAATTAAACTATTACGAATGATTTAAAACAAAAAAAACGTTAGTTTACCATTGCAATAAAAAAATGTTCAATATTAAAGCAAACCAAATGTAGTCAACAGAGAAGATGTTCTGCTAGTCGGCCATCAAAACTTGGCAACAGCGCGGACCGCACCTAACCTCACTGTCGGCGCAAATGTCAAAATAATCGGTCACAACACGTCAACATGTGGTTAGCAGTCTTACCAATCTCGAAATATTGCAACGTTGCCACGTTTCGGTCGGAATTTCGATGCGATAAAAAATATAGTAATGACCCAAAACTTCCAGAAAGTCATTTTTCATTATTATTATGATAGTTGAGAAACTTAGGACTATATTGCACCCAATTTTAGATTTTTTTATTACAGTCATTTTGACAAATGTGAAGTTGGTACCCGCCCTAAGAGCAAAAAGTCGACTTCAAGTCGACTTGAAGCCGACTTCTACCGAAACTGACTTGGCAGAAAGGTCGACTTTTTTAAGGCCAAAAGTCGACTTTAAGTCGACTTGAAGTCGGCGAATGTCCCAAAAACCACCGATTTAAAGTCGACTTCCCGTCAGACGAAAAGTCGACTTCCCGTCATGACGAAAAGTCGACTTCCCATCATGACAAAAAGTCGACTTCCCGCCAACTTTTAAAGTCGATAAAATAAACCGCCGCGTACGTCTGGGTCATGTTCCAAAACTCACTCTAGTTAACTAAAATGCTATAGTGTACGTGACGTAAACTATAGATTTTAGTTACCCAGAGTGAGTTTTGGAACATGACCCTGGAGGTCGATTGTGTATCTTGAAACGAGGTAAAAATGACAAAAGTTAACAGAGTTTACTAGATTTTGATAAATAAAATCATAGATACGCTAATAAATTTTCTCACTTTTGTAATTTTTACCTCATTATTTCAAGATACGCAATCGAACCCTTGCTGGAGGGCTAAAACTGATGCATTTCGATTTTTTTCATATATAAAATAATTTAATTATCTAAAAAACTGTATAATTACAATCCTAATGTTTTATTCTTAATTACAAAGGCGGCCATATCTGTGCCACTTCTGTGTGCGCGGATTCCGACAGCCACTTCTGGTAAGCTGACAACAGAACTACAATTAAAACATTCCAGCGTTAATCGCGAAATAATATGTAAAATTAGCTATATAAATATATATAATATATATATTATTATCATAATGTTGTAAATATATAATAACAATAAACAGAATACTAAATTTTCTTTCGCCAGTATATAAAATAACAATTAAAGTAATTTAAATCGACCGTGACTGGCAATATATAACGTCTTTCCGATATGAACATAGAAATGTTCATATCGGATATATTATAAATATATAATATCTACAGACTTTTATACTAGACCACTAACGTCTATGGACGCACTGTCGAAAAGTTGATGAGTGCGAGATGCAAGTGGCAGTGAAGGATGCGGCTATATTGAATTAAGTCACTATCGGGTGTTCAGTTGCTCATGATGTGCGTTTATCTGCATTCGTTATTACAGTACATAACAAAGCAGGCGAATGTTTTTGTGTTAAATATTGGTACATGTTATCAATAAGTTTGTAAGTCATGCCTTCGACGTGTAGCATACTTGGATGCCGAAATCGAACCACTACTCCTGTAGTATTAAACCCTTTCTTTTGGACATTCTGTATATGCCAGACTATTGTGTAGAAATCTTGTATAAACCACTTGTATAGAATCTGTAGTATAGTATATCTTGACTAAAATCAACATAGCGGCAAGCATCATGGCCGAGATGCCTGTCAGCGATCTAGTATTGTATAGAAGTCTATGATAATATTTAAATATTATTTTATAAATTAAAATCTCACATTTTTTATCCGAACCCCAGATTTCTAGCAGTTTGTCTTTGGACACGACTCCCTGCGACTGCAACGTTTGTACTATTGCTTGAGTGCGTATCAACCTGAAAAAATCGTATTGAATTGATGTAATCTATTCGATGAATCAACGTGAAATCGAAAGGAGATAGAATAACAATTTACCTGGCCCATGACTTGGTGATGCTCCTAGGTGTCGTCAGCAGCGACGGGACAAATCGTTTCAGCTTAGCACACTTGACCCTTCAAGAAGAAATACACGAACCACTTGACACCGTCCATGGATGCTCTATGCGCTCTATGCCCATCGATGGTAGTGCCCATCCAACCTTTCCGAATGTATCAGACACGCAGCAAATGATCTTCAAAGTTCCTTAATTATATCTATAAATGAAAATAATATTCGATCATAATAAAGATTAATATCTTTATAAATAAGTAAGAAAAACATTATAAAGCAAGAATTGTGATAAAAATACCTTGGCGGTGGATCAACCAATGGTTCATTAAAATGGCATAGCATGGGAGCGAATTTCGGCAATCATTCGGGTTCTATCGCCGTGACACCTCTCATGTACATCTTATTCGTTTCGTACACCTCTTGATAAACCACCTATTCCGGACTGATTTTCTGTAGAACGCACGAAGAATGCATGAACACAGGTTTTTCCATTTCTAGTGTTCTGAAAGATGGTTCAGAATGGAGAGCTGTCGCATTCAATAAATCTTAATTATCGATGATAATTAATAACACACCATACCTAACCTGTAAGCATGTTTCCACTTGGCCTTATCCTGATCCTCTTTTGCCTCGTCGGGCGAAACCTTTCTCGCGACTTGATCCGTCATATCGTGGCGGTGGTTGATAGCGCGGCGCTTTACGTCGTCTTATCTTGTCCTGTCTCGCGGCACGTATTCCTCGCACTCGCATAAGCTCTGCTCCTCCAGCCTTCTCGAGATTCGCCGCTGATAATGCATGACGCGCCGCTTGACTGTTTTCGTCTTTTTATAAGTCGACTATTTAGAAGTCGACTTTTAGTCGACTTTCCGCCATTTTTATAAGTCGACTTTTAGTCGACTTTCCGTCATTTTTAGAAGTCGACTAGAAGTCTACTCATAAAGCGGGGAGCACACACTTCTGCACAACGCATAATACGTAAGCATAAGAAAACTGAAGGTTTGTTCGCGTCGCATGACCTTGATTGGTCTATTTCCTTATGCACATGTGTAAGGACCAATCAGTTTTCTTATGCTTACGCATTATGCGTTGTGCAGAAGTGTGTGCTCCCCGCTTTAAAGTCGGCTTACCGTCGACTTTCTGTCAACTGTGCTCTTAGGGCGCATGTAAGACACTTCGTTTTTAATTAATTACCTGTATCTGGGATTAATTACATGGTGTTATTATACATTTCTGGAAACTAGAAGTTGCACGGAACAGGGTGATACCAAATATACATTTTTTAATACATTAATAAAAAAAATTTTTTAGACTCTATATTTTGACTCACGACAACGCTGTAGCTACCTTAAAGTCGACTTTTTGCTCTTATGCGGAGTTTACAATGCAAGTCGCAAAGTCGTGAGTCGCAAGAATTGACCAATCACAATCGAATTTGAGTAGAATAATCGACTGTGATTGGTCAATTCTTGCGACTCACAATTGCTGCGTTCCGATATTCACTGTCACTACCGAAAATCTAATAGTGTACGTTACGTAAACTATAGATTTTCAGTACTTGCAGTGAATATCGGAACGCAGCCGACTTTGCGACTCCCATTGTAGACCCCGCATTACAGAAATGTTGATTGGTTAAGGCCTTCACACATAAAATTGCGTAAGAACGTAAAACGTAAGCGTAAGAAAATCGGCCAATCCCAATCAAGTATTGTGCTGTCCGTAACCTCAGTAGGGGAAAATACTTGATTGGGATTGATCGAGTTTCTTACGTTTACGTTTTACGTCCTTACGGCGTTTTATGTGTGAAGGCCTTTAAAAGCTATGCGATAGCCAATCGACTGCAACTTTTCTGTAAGAACAATATTGGCCGCGTTCAGCAGACCAAGCTCAGTAGCAGTCGAACGTGATTGGCTCTTACTTTTAGAACCAACCAATCAACGCGGAGTGTTAATAAGACGAACTCAACAGTTGTGTTTGCTGAACGCGGTCATTACGCATATATACGTTTCTCTTGCGAATGAATTCAAGAATCGAGCCTCTGTCTTTTTACATTATGCATTCTATGTCTATGGAAACGGTACCCGCTGCCATTCTGGCATTACGTCAATGGTGGAGGTCTCATTGGGAGGAGTTGCTGTGACCGCCATTGTTACAATTGTTCGTCATATTACGGAACGTAGTGAGAATCCAATTTATCCGCATTCACCGTAGCGCGTGTCGAGGCCGAGGAGCTGTTTTCTTGGTGTAACTTGCAAGCGTGGACTACAGACGGATCTATCAGCCAACACATTCTCAGCGTAGCATGTCCACGATGAATCCCGAGTAGTAAGTAAACTTCCTTCTGCGCAGAGCATAAGTGTAACGAATTTGCTACTACACACGGCTTGTCAAGCGATGATTCACGGATGTATTCGTGATAAGAAAAGATCCTCGTTAGGGATCACACCCGTGAGATCTCTGTTCCCTAGACGAGGGATTAAGAAAGAAATGTTCGTTGATTTTCGTCATCTGACAGATTTACCCTTCCCTCTTGTTCTCTTTCCCCTACTACTCGAAACATGGCACTCTCGTATCACAGTCCGTATTTCAGTATTTTGTAACTGTTACATTTTCACTTTGTTACATTTTTGTTTTGTGATATTGCAACCTTGGCTTTTTTTGTAATAACCACAAGCAAACACGAATAAATGGTTAAATCTAGATGTTTTTTCTGGAATTTTAAAAGCATTTACAAAATGGTTTCTCTGATTTAAAAATACCTATATATTAACTGTGATTTTAAAACTCTATAAAGTAGAGACGTTAAATCATCTTTTTTTGTTTGTAAGAATACAAATTTGAGAGATATGCTAGAAATTTTTTTTGTTTCAGTGATTATCTGTTTAAACTGCTTCTAATCGGAGATTCTGGCGTTGGAAAATCCTGTCTCTTGTTGCGCTTCGCCGATGACACATATACGGAAAGTTATATCAGTACCATTGGCGTGGATTTTAAGATTCGAACTATTGATCTAGATGGGAAAACGATAAAATTACAAATTTGGGATACAGCGGGTCAAGAACGGTTCAGAACAATTACGAGTTCTTACTACCGAGGTGCACACGGTATTATTGTTGTTTACGACTGCACGGATCAGGAGACTTTTAACAATGTAAAACAGTGGTTGGAAGAAATTGATCGTTATGCTTGTGATAACGTCAATAAGCTGTTAGTCGGCAATAAATGTGATCTACATACTAAAAAAGTAGTAGATTATACAACGGCCAAGGTATACAGTTGCACATACACTTTCTACGATATTGTATAATTTATTTAAATTTATTACAATCCTCATTGCATAGCTGTACTTCGTTATAAACAGGAATATGCCGATCAACTCGGCATACCATTTTTGGAAACGTCGGCAAAAAATGCGATGAACGTAGAGCAAGCTTTTATGACAATGGCCGCTGAAATAAAACTTAGAGTGGGCCCACCATCGAGCGGAGCGAGCGATCCAGCCAACAAGGTGAAGATAGAACACGGGCGTCCAATCGAATCTTCTAAATCCGGATGCTGCTGAGAACTATAATCTTACGTCTCGTTTAACCAAAGTAAGCGAAACAAAAGTAAGCCTAGTAGATTTAAGCTCGAATTGTTAATTTATGGGGGATAATGACAATTTCTTTTGCAGAACATCTAATGTGGTTGCGGTCCGGGTACTGCAAAATTAAACTTATTACTGCAAGTATAAGAACATACATGGAAGTTTAGTTTACCCCAACAAGAAAAAAAAGAAGGGAAAAAAGAATTTAACACACTCATGGACCACCAACTCTTCCTCGGAGTTGTACGAAACACTTTTGTCCACTTGCCCCAAAGTTTCGTTTTTGTAACTACCCTTCTTTCCAAAGAAGAAAAGACGTGCTAATCAACGCCATTTTCTAGTATAAAGTTCGACTTTAGATCAATTTGTCGAATTAGTATTGATAATGTCGAGCGAGTGCAGGTATGCGTGTAATGGGGAGGGAGGGGCAATCGGGTCTTGAGAAGTAAATTTAATTAATACTGCGTATGGTGGTTATTACGGTAAACACTTATAATGTTCTTTTTTAGCCTAATTGTAATATGTACAATAGAATATGTGTTTGGCTCTACAGCCATTTCTATTCCTCTATATAATAATCCAGAATGTTTTTCTCATGTTTTTCGTTTCGTTCTCTGTTTTCTTCGCAGAGATGCGCAGAGGGTTGTCTTTTTTTTTTCCTAGTAAGATTCCACAAGCAACGCTCCACCCTTTCCTTTCTTTCTCACTGCTCGTTATATAAATATATATAGTGTAATTTAATAATAATAAATATTTCAATGCTAACTTGCAGCGCATATGTGGCGTACTTTTATACATGTACGTGTGTATGTATACATATATATGTATAATGTATCTAAGAAATGTGCTGCTCGCATACACCCAAGCCAAACGACAGAGTGCGGAATCTTCGTTTGTGTTCTCTTGAATTTTATCGTTGATCCTCATCATGCTTTTTTTTACACGATTCAAATGCGATCCGAGAAACGAGTCCTACGGACTAGCTCTGATCGTGCAGAAAAGCGGGGATATTTTATACAATTTAAGAGATATTACAGTTACATGTAATCCAAATCGCGTAGCTTTGTATCGTGAGAGGGCTATTTGTGACGGGTATACGATATAATGTGGCATTCGAAAAATTTAGAGATATAGTAACTGTAATTATATGAAGTACGAATGAATAAACAGCTATCTAAATGGAAATCGCATTCTTTGAATTCTGCGATGTCGAAGTCATTTGTTTCAGGATGGGCGTATCGTGCACGCACGATTGCATATATGCGCCTCAGCGTGTAACATTCTTCCACGTGTTCACTTCTGGGACCGTATTCTCGAGCCTGCCCTAATGATTTTCGTATGCGACTTTCTATTTGAAAAGCATTAATTTCGCATGCGAGTTTCATGAAAACGATTCGAGAATCAGGTTCCTGATGAGTCCTGATCACACCTGACGAATGATGAATCAATCGTATAATGCGGTACTCATATTTAAGATCATCAGTTGATCTATGGCTCGATTCCATCCGGCTGATAAAATTACCGTATAGCGTATCTCGAGATCGTACTTAAGATAATGGATAATCTTAAATATAAGATTGGCCTATATATGAATACCGCCCTTTAGAAAATTGTGGTGTATCGTCACGCTGACATCTGGCGAGTTCGCCTACTAAAGAATAACGTTCTCGTGCGTATCATTGAGCGCGGTGATATCAAATCGTGCACAGGTCACGTTTCTTGCAATTCGAGAATTGTGAGACCGAATCGACAAATTAAAAATGCGCATGTAGACTCGGAACGAACAAACGACAATGTTCGTCTCGTTCTCGCGACTCCAGTTTCTGGACTGATCGAGTGTTATAACTTAACCTAACCTAAATTTTACTTTCATGCTGTTCTGCAAGCGTGAACAATTTCAAAATGATGCAGCAATACATGAAGGAATTGGAGCAGGTTTCAATCAATCTTTTTCTCTTTCCATCGAGCGATTTACACGATTTTATCGTGTAATACTTAAGTGTACTTACTCAATACTTTAGTGTACTGGTCATTTCGATTGTTACTACTACTACTACTACTTTCGATCAGTAGTATTTACAAGAACAAGAAAGTCGTTTTAATAAATTTAATTTTATACTGTATAATTTGTAAATTTCTATGTGTGATATTGCGTTAAGCCATTTGTGATGAACCATTTGTGAATAGATAACTGTTTCACAGGATCCATTTGACCCTGAAGAATTTGTCGAAAGATTAGCTTGGAGAACTGTCAATGACAACACGAAAGATGGAGGAAAGACGTTTTTTGATCCAGTCATCGTCCATGAAACTTTTTTGCAAGCAATTAAAGACTTACAGATACTACAGGAACGTCAGCAAAAGAAATGTGACAAGTTGGAGGCTGCGTTGAAAGAAGAGGAAGCTCGACATACATTTGAGATATTAGAATTACAGGAGAGGAATAGACATTCTATCGATTTGTTTCATCAGTTAGATGAGAGAATAAATCTCGTGGCTACTAAAGTTTTACATCTGGGGGATCAGTTAGAAAGTGTCAATACACCAAGGGCAAGAGCGGTTGAGGCTCAAAAATTGATGAGACACTTCTCAGAATTTTTAAGCCCTGGTCCATTGACGGATCCAATTTTTACAGATAAGTCGTCGGTAAAGATAACTCAGATAATTCAATTAAGGGGGTATTCTGATTTAAAAGGTCGTAAGTGCTGGTCTACAACTTTACTTTAAGGGTATTTAAACTCTAAGCCGTAAGAAATTGACCAATAACAGTCAAGTATTTTCCTCACATTCCACTATGATTGGTCAATTCCTTACGGCTTAGAGCTTAAAATACTTATTGTAGACCAAGACTAAAAAAGATATTTTTTAAAAAATTTTTGTAGGAAAACAAATAATGCTAAACTTTGCATGTTTTTTTAGCCTTATTTTAAGAATTTATTTTTATTTTTTAAGTAACAAAAATGCTTTTCTTTTCTATATTATATCCTGGTCATTAGGAGATAAAAATAATGGACAGTGTAAATAATTTTAGCTGTTCTAGGTATCTGAAACGCAAAAACCAAAAATTTTCTCATTCGGGAGAAGTGTGGCTATCTTCTGAACTAAAACTAGACCATATTTCCATTCTAGACAAAATAGCGGTCTCCATATTAAAAATATAGTTTTTCTCTAAAATTTGTTAGTATTTTATTAAAAGAAAAAACCTAATAAACATATAATGTTTATTCTGGTTCAAACAATAGCCACACTTTTTCCAAATAAGAATATTTTTGGTTTTTGCATTTCAGACATCTAACACAACTAGAATTATTTACACTATCCATCATTTATACCTCCTAGTGACCGGAATATAACAGAAAAAATTTTTGTTACTTAAAAAATAAAAGTATATTCTTAAAATAAAGGTAAAAGAACATGTACAGTTTTACGTTATTCGCTTGTTTCATTTTCCTACAAAAAAATTTCCTGAAAAATATCTTTTTCGCCTTTTAAACCAGAATACCCCTTTAAATGACATAGCAAATAATATAAAAATAATAGCGAGATCAAAGTTTATTCATTGTTACAGTTAATTGTTATTTGTTACAGTTAAACGATGCTGCAGATGTGATACAGAAGCTCCATCTCATAGCCCAAGAACTTCCCTCTGAGAAATTTGAACATGCCAAGAAAAAAATTGGTGTCAAGTATGATGAGATAGAACGTAATCTAATTGAGGAATTTGTAAGAGCGCACAATAGGGAAGATGCGCCGCGCATGAGAGAATTGGCTAGCACCTTGGCACATTTCAAGGGCTACTCTCAGTGCATTGACGCGTTCATAGAACAAAGTCAAATGGGTTCTTTTGGTGGGAAAGACGTCTTTCAAGACGTCATACCTATGTGTACAAAGTATCACAAGCTTATGCAACAGGTGTTCTCTAATCCTGAACAAGTGATGGCTAAGTTTGTTTTAAACATATACCATCTGCGCCTTCAAAAATATGCGGTGGCCAAATTAGCTGACAAAAACGATTCCGAAAAATATCTCAGAAACCTATATGATCTGTACACAAGGACAGTCAAACTGTCCAATGATCTAAAGGTCTTCAATATGGGCGCTGACGAAACGTATCTTGCCAAGCTTACGAGAAATATCTTTCAGAAATATTTAGATACTTATATTAGGTGAGTTCACAATTCAGAATAACGCTGCTGAAAATAACAGCTATTAACCAATAATTATCCGTTATCGATTATTTTAGTATTGAAACGAAGGCATTTCGAGAAAAGTCAGCAACGTTGCTTATAGAGTACTACGAATCTAAGAATCATCAGAAGAAACAGTTGCAAATAGGTGGCTTTCAAGAACTACGTAGAGACTTACAGGCTGTACTAGGTGCAAGAACGAATATAAACATTGCTCAAATAGAAGATTACGGAGGCGAGACATTTCTATCAGAAGAACTAGCAATCGCGATACTACAAAGAAGCAAACTCGCGTTTCAAAGATGTCAATTACTTTCGCAGTCTATTGATGTACCTGGAAATGCATTACAGATCTTAGAAATATTATTACAATATTTAATAAGCGAGCATGTAGACTACGCGTTGGAATTGGGTTTACAAAGTGTACCAATACCAGAGAGCAGGACTCAACCAGAGATTCACTTCTTTAACGTAGTGCATCAGTGTAATGCGATTGTTCGACTCTTGGAGGAACAGTTCAACGATAGTGTACTGCCTCTTGTTATGTATGCATGTTTTTTTATTTGTCTGATATGCCTTTTTTACATAACAATACAAATTGGTAGTACTGAAACAATGTCCTTTTTTTTTAGTTTCACATCCAAACACGCCGATTGTTTGTTGAAGAAGAAAGCGATATTAGAGCAAATAGACGTCAAATTAGACACCGGCTTGGATCGCAGCATAAATGCTATTGTAGGCTGGGTAAAGGTGTATTTACAAAGCGAACAAAAAAAGACTGATTTTAAGCCGGAAACAGACGTAGATACTGTGAATACTCCAGCTTGTTTAGTCGTGGTACAATACGTGAGCGGAATGATACGACTGATACGAAATACTTTGGACGGCAGGCATTTAGATACCGCTCTCAAAGAATTAGGAATTAGATTCCACAAAATCATTTACGATCATTTGCAGCAGTTTCAGTTTAATTCCGCCGGTGCTATGTGCGCGATATGCGACATGAACGAATATCGCAAGTGCATTAAGGAACTTGAAGTTGAATTTGTTACGAATCTCTTTGATACTCTGCACGCCTTGTGCAACTTACTATTGGTTAAACCGGAAAATTTGAAACAAGTTTGCACGGGAGATCAACTGGTATGTTGCATAATTTATTGCATTCATGTTTTATAGAAATGTATATTTGTATTATTTTTTTGCAGATGACACTCGATCGTACCGTTCTACTTAATTTTATTCAATTAAGGACTGATTACAAGACACAGAAGTTAGCCAATTGTCTAAAAGGTATAACAACATAGTGATACACTCTGCTTAAATAAAAAAGAAAAAAATATCTTTGCGCTCAGCCTACTTCTCCATGATCAACGATTGAAATAACTACTAAATATACGAAAACAAGTAATGTCGTGATTACTCGTTTAAATACAATATTTGCCTTCAGGCTCGTTCATCTTGTCATTATCTGTTTGCAAATATATGCATTCGCAGAAAATAGTATTCTTCAAAATAAGTCTTTTCATTATTCCATTATTTTTTTCAACAAGTTGCAATAAATGAGTATTGATTAGAGGTAAGAGGATCATGTGAAAACTTTAATTAATTCAAGCATTTCCCAACTTTTGATAAGATTATACTAAAGCAAAGTTGAACAATATAAAAGAAAATAACGAGGATAGAATTTTAGCGCACAATTATATATTTTATTGTACATCAGAGATATTAATTACAAGTAGTTTCTTTTAATTTTACAATGAAATATCGCTAAACATTTATATTTAACATTTAAAGACTTTTTTTTTTACAAATTGATAGAGAAATTTACTTTTAGTTGTGCGCGAAAATTCGCGTAAAAAATTTTTTTATTACACTCTTATTATTCGTCTGAATTTAATTATTATAAATAATTAATTATCCAATTATTTGCACGTTTGCACGAAAGAAAACGTCTATAAAAGTCATTATATTAAATGTCTAATCAGAAAGCATCGCTATGCTTTTCAAAATTAAAGTTTGACAGTTCACATACCGTCGACAATACATGCTGTCTAAACGCGATCATTTATAGTTCTCCATAATAGGAAATCGACTTCAGGCTTGATTAAATGACTTTTTTTTATGAATTATGAGAAAAGTGGAAAGTGGCGCGCAATCCACTGTATATCAGCGCATACGATAGTTATTAGTTTCGTGGACTTGGCACAATTCGCCTTTAAAGTCTAACTCGATGCTGAAATCCAGATCCCTGTAATTTCTGGCATTGGGCCTCATCGAGAATACGCCGTATATTTCTTCTCCCTTCTTCACAGTCATGTATTCATCGAAGTAAAAGACAGTTTGCTTCCAATGTGTGTATGGCACTTCCGGTGCGGTACTGAAGCCAATACGTTTGTGGCACTTGGTGAATTCGATGTTGAAGAACGTAACTAGAGCTTGGACATAATCGTTTCTGCGAACTTGAAGAGTAAACGGCGACGAAAATTCAAGATCGGCCTTCGTCACTGTGTAAAGGTCAACTTCTTTGATTAGGCATGCATTTGTGACAACTTGCTTTGGATCGACGACGTCTACTAGCGGTTCGCTGATAGCCACCTTCCTTATACTACTCATGTCAAATCCATACACATCATCCCACCAATTGATCTTTTCGTCTTTATATTGTCTATCTTCGATTCCACAAATGAATAGAGTCGCTTTATCAGGGAAGAGCATACCATCTTCGCGGAGCCACTTGTCTCTGGCAAAGAGTACTGTATCCAACATCGATTCGTAAAACAAACAGTAGCCCATCCATTCGGATATTATTATATCAACCTTTTCTATTCCATCAGGCAATGAAACCTCTTCGACTTTTCCCTTAAGTATCGTTATAACATTGGACAGATTATTTGCCTCTACTATCTTCTCTGCATACTCAACGATATTAGAGCATTCGATACCAATGACTTTAGCTGCACCAGCTTTAGCTGCAAACATGGAGAGAATACCGGTGCCACAGCCGATATCGAGAACTGTCTTTCCTTTGAAAAGATGTTTGTTATGATACATTGAGTTTCGATAAGTCACGGTGCGTACTTCATCCTTTAGCATTTCTTCGTGTATTCCATAATGAGCATAGGAATCAAAATAGTAATCCCTCGAGGTCATGTCATCGACAGATACAGATTCTCTGCAAGATGGTTCGCTAGCATTCTTATTCACAGTAGTAGGCTCTGCTGCTATGTCCATGGACTCCATTTCTGACATCTGTAATATTCATAGTGTGTTAGAAACCAATCAACGTATCGAACACATTATTTGAACTATATTTCACTCTCTAATTTATTATGCGCTTGTAAGTTTTAACTATAAAATTGCAGTGGAAAAATAAAATCTCAAAATATAATATTTTACGATCTTATTGCATTAACTCTCCGTGTGTAAACATGAGTCAACAGCGTCCAAGCCAAAATGATATCGCTCGTAACTTAACTTGCAAGCCTGCCAGAAAATATTAAATAAACAATGTGTAGAAAACGGGCTAATTAAGAGCCACTCGCTGTTCAAATAAACAATGTTCATCAAAATGACTATAAAATTGTCAACTACAATGTAGACAAATGTTTTGTGAATTTTTCAGATTTTTTAGAATACTTTAAAGTAGGGAAAAATAACGTCGAATATGACAGACCCATGTATGCACTGGGAAGGTACCGAAAAAACGTATGCACACGAAAGATTAAAGAGCTTTATTTCATGGATATGCATATTGCACTGCTTAATTTATCGTATATACAACAAACGCTTAAAGGTTATTCTACATAGAAGTCGTAGTCGTGAGTTGTAAGAAATTGACCAATCACAGATTGAATATTCTCCTCAACTTCGAATGTGATTGGTCAATTTCTTACAACTCATGACTACGACTTGTATGGCTGCGGTTCACTTGACGTTACAAATGCTTCGAAGCATTCCTCTTCTCTTTTCTTTCAATGAAGAAAGAAGGGAAGAAGAACGCTCCAAAGCATTTGTAGCGTCACGTTGACCATAGCCATAGGCTACGGTCAACGTGACGCTACAAATACTTCGAAGCATTCCTCTTCTCTTTTCTTTCAATGAAGAAAGAAAGAGAAGAAGAACGCTTCAAAGCATTTGTAGCGTCACGTTGACCGTAGCCATAATCGTAAGGTCGTAAGAAAATAGACTAATCACACTCGATTATTCTTCAAGCGCGAGAAGAATAATTGACTGTGATTGGTCTATTTTCTTACGGCCTTACGATTATGACTAAAATTTTGTTACGTGCAATGGCCTTTAGTTCCAGTAAGTAAAAAATACGTAAATCACGTAGGAACATAGTTTCCGCTACTAATCTATCGTATAAACGCATAACGCACACACATACGTCGTACTACCAAAACTACTTTTCTACAAAAATTAATAATTGTTTAAACGGTAAATTTACAATGCTGTTCATAAGTACGATTAGCACAGGATCTGTTAATCCAACGAGCGAGTTCGCGCCCGGCAATGAAATACACGTGCCCGCCAAAACAAATGGCGTCTCCTTCGGAATCGAACGGCTAGTCGATATCCTGCCTACACGCGCTATATTCCGCTATATCGTTTCCGCTGTTCTATATACGTCCGCCGAGAGTTGCGAATCTTCTGCGTCTCGATAATCGCGTATCCGTAACCAGGCGCTCCTTGGCGTCACGTCCTCGTGTAACCGCCTCGGAAACGTATCGCGGCAGCGTGGTCCTATTCTCAACCGCTACTCGCGCCAAGAGCCTTGGGTACTCTCTACGTCTCTACTGTATATACATACGCGACGCGAGAAGACTTTTATCACGACAAAGCCGACGTTTCTAGCCGTTTTGCACTTCGAGTAGTGTGCGTCTATTATCTTTGGACTGTATCGGTCAATAATATCCCGTTAAAGATCGAGCCCTCCTTTATTTTACTGAAATAACCCACTCGATAAAACTCACCGAATTCTCCGTGATACACGCGCGACTCTGCTTGATTTCTACCGGCACTTCATCACTCGTCGCCATTTTGACTGCGTCACAGCAGACGACCGGATCATCTCTCAGGCCCGTCACTAGCTCGTGATTCTCACCGACCACAATCTCGCTACACGCGAATACAAATCTTTTATGTTTTCTTTCAAAAATCTCTCATGGCTCACCGATTTCTTTCGTGTTACGCAAAAAGCAAGCTGCGAAAAGAGTATGTAATTATATTTAAAAATTATTTAATTATATTATACAAAATAATTTTATCATATTAAAATCATATAGGCCGGTATTCATAGCCGATCTTATATTCAAAACCATCTTAAGTACGATCTTAAGATGTTACGAATCACAACCAATCACAGAGCCATATTAACATTTTAATGCTGAGTCTACAATGCGAGTCGCAAAGTCGTGAGTCGCAAGAATTGACCAATCACAGTCGATTATTCTCCTCAAATTCGATTGTGATTGGTCAATTCTTGCGACTCACGACTTTGCGACTCGCATTGTAGACCCAGCATAAGACATTACTTTGAAGACGGTCTTAAGGCTGATTTATAGAGGCCGTAACCGTTGATTTTAGCCGTAATCTTTAAGGGTCGGCAGGAGACCCAGGCAAACTCAGGTACACTCAGGTGCACTTTATGCACTAAGTGCACGTTAAACTCTTACTGCACTTTACTCCGTATTTTATTTATTATAAATTTGTAAGAGCAAAAATGCAAAATCGGGCTCTTTAGCGTACTACAGATGAGCTTACTGATTAAAAATATTCTAAATTGAATAAGATTTATTCGATATTTTGGCTAAAATCTTGTTATTACAAATTATGGATTCGTAATAACAAGATTTTAGCCAAAATATTGAATGAATCTTATTCAATTTAGAATATTCTTAATTAGTAAGCTTATCTGTAGTACGCTAAAGAGCCCGATTTTGCATTTTTGCTCTTAAAAATTTATAATAAATAAAATACGGACTCGCAGCGAGTCGCAGCTAAGCCAACCCGACAGGGGTCTCCACCGTGTCTCCTGCCGACCCTTAAGAAATTGGCCGCGTTCAGCAGACACAACTGTTGAGTGTCGTCTTATCAACACGCTACGTTGATTTGTTGGGTCTAAAAGTAAGAGCCAATCACGTTCGATTGCTACTGAGCGGTTTGTTCTGCTGAACGCGCCCATTGACCAATCACAGTCGAATGTGAGAAAAACAATCGACTGTGATTGGTCAATTTCTTAAAGATTACGGCTTAAATCAACGGTTACGGCCTCTATAAATCAGCCTTTAAAATAAGAACCGACTATGAAATCCGGGCCAAGATCTGGGCTGGTATTCATAAGTCGGATCTTATTTCAAGACTGTCTTAGGCCCAGTTCAACAGTGGCCAGTTAGCTTAACTAGTAGTTAACTCTCACTCTCCGTCTCTTTCTAACCTTTGAGGTTGTGTCTGGATAGACCTTAAATGTCTGAGCAGAATAGCTGACTTATAATTTCAAAACAGTGTTTTATGCTTTAAATCTTTGTTTTTAGTCACTTACAATACTATCTTGGGTCTCAAGTCTTAAACGAGTGTATACAAAGTGTCAACATTGTAAGACTTGAGACGCAAGACAGTATTGTGCGTTGCTAAAAACAAAGATTTAGGCCGGTATTCATAGTCGGTTCTTATATTTAAGACTGTCTTAAGTACAATCTTAAGACGTCATGAACCAATCACAGAGCCGTATTAGCGTCTTAAGACATTACTTAAGACGGTCTTGAAATAAGATCTGACTATGAATACCGGCCTTTAAACCATAAAACACTGTCTTAAAATTATAAGTCAGCTATTCTGCTTAGGCCCTAAAGCTGGATTCAGACAGGACGCGTCAAGTGTCAAGCAGCAAGCAGCAACCCAATCAGCGAGGTAAAATCAGCAGTGGCGTAGAAAATATCGCCTCGCTGATTGGTTGCTGCTCGCTGTTCGACGCTTGACGCGTCCTGTCTGAATCCAGCTTAAGGCTGAGTTTCCACTAAGCGCGTCACGCGTCGCGTCGTCTGTCGTTAACCAATCTAAACATCCCGTCACAAGTAATGTAATAAAATGGGATGTTTTGATTGGTTAACTTGTGATAACGCGACGCATGACGCGTTCAGTGGAAACTCAGCCTAAGAATCGGGCAACACGATTAGTCGGAACCTTAAGGGTCGGCAGGAGACACGGTGAAGACCCCTGTCGGGTTGGCTTAGCTGCGACTCGCTGCGAGTCCGTATTTTATTTATTATAAATTTTTAAGAGCAAAAATGCAAAATCAGGCTCTTTAGCGTACTACAGATAAGCTTACTAATTAAGAATATCCTAAATTGAATAAGATTCATTCGATATTTTGGCTAAAATCTTGTTATGGATTCGTAATAACAAGATTTCAGCCAAAATATCAAATGAATCTTATTCAATTTAGAATATTCTTAATCAGTGAGCTCATCTGTAGTACGCTAAAAAGCCCGATTTTGCATTTTTACTCTTAAAAATTTATAATAAATAAAATACGGAGTAAAGTGCAGTTTAACGTGCACTTAGTGCATAAAGTGCATCTGAGTGTACCTAAGTTTGCCTGGGTCTCCTGTCGACCCTTAAGCTGAATTTAGACAGGACGCGTCAAGCGTCAAACAGCGAGCAGCAACCAATCAGCGAGGCAATATTTTCTACGCCACTGCTGGTTTCACCTCGCTGATTGGGTTGCTGCTTTGCTGCTTGACGCTTGACGCGTCCTGTCTGAATCCAGCTTTACTATGTATTACGTTCTACGAAAGGTGTGTGTGCCCTGCTTAAAGCTGGCCACACACATTTTTTCGTAACGGTAACAATAGGATTTCGACCAATTGCGTTGCTCGATTCGGGAACGTACGGTCGTGCGTTTCCGAATCGAGCAACGCAATTAGTCAAAATCCTACTGTTAAGGCCCTTGCACAATGCTAGGCAACAGGCAATAGGAACAGGGAATAGAAATAAGGAATAAGGAATTATCGTCTCCAGTGCACAATGACGCGATAGCGACAAGAACCAACCAATTAGAACTTTCGAATTTTGTCGGCTGCTTCCTAGTTTAGACTGATCCAAGCGAACATAACCCAATTCTCTTGTATTTTGAATTCTTGCTGAGATTTAAATATTAGTGCGTTTTAAGGCTTTCGTAGAAGAGTAAGTGAAATATATATTATGAAATATATAATATAGAATTATATATATATATATAATTCTATATTATATTATTTTTATATTTATTATATACATATATATATATATATATATATATATATATATATATATAAAATTCTGTATTATATTATTATATATGGTTTTATTACTATAATAATATTTTTATTAACATCTTTTTTAGATCATTTGCTATGGATGACGAAAACATGATGGAGGATATTTCGAAGAGCAATATGTGCTGGTTTAGATGCTGCCAGCCGGTTTGTGCTGGCAGCAATGTGCTTGCATAATTTTTTAAAAACTAAAAACGACGAGAAAGCTCCGCTGCAGCAAAGGTATTGTCATCCCCAATTTGCAGATAGAGAAACGGAAGAAGGAAATTTAATCGAAGGAGAGTGGAGACAACAGTCACAAGATAATCATATAAGACCCATGGGGAATGCAGGAGCACATCGAGCTACTAGAGACGCATATGCAATGCGTGATACTCTCTCGTCACACTTCATGACAGCAGCTGGGGAAGTTCCTTGGCAATATGAGTACATACATCGAGGGCAACATCACGATGTACTTTAAAATTTATAATTGTATCGTTTTCTATACATTTTTATATGTGTGATAACTAATTGTATTCTCTGGTAAGACATAACAGTATGAAAAGCACTGTAGATACACTTTTGTATACAGAAAATAAAATTGTTCTTTTATTGGAAACCAAATAAACATTTATTTCTAATCAACTAGTGTAAATAAAATTAATCCTCTCTAATGCTCAAAATTAAAATTATAATTATATATAATAATGAATAAAATATATAATATAATACCGCTTGGCCCGGATGGCTTTGCGCAATTTACATTGGAGATCGAAGCTTCTGAAATGATAAGTCGTTGTTGAATACAATAAATTGTTCGAAATTCATCGACAAGTCTATAATCATTTAAAGAAATAAATGAAACAAACTTTCTGTGGGTTATATGTCTTCCCAAGAAGGCGAGGCTCTCAAATAATATCCATTTTTGTCTCATGGGCTTTCCAGCTCCACTCCTCGTCTCTTGCTCCCGCAGCTGCCTCTCCTTGCTGAAACGTTGACGGAGACGAGTCCATCGATTCTGGCACTCTGTAACTATATCATATAATCAAATATAAACAACTATAATCATATGATACATATAAAACGATAGTAGAACCCAGTCATACGCCGTTCATAATGAGACGGAATGAAATACAGGACTGTCTCTGAGACCATCGTAAATCAGTTAAGAGTTAAATAAAAATTTACTTACCTGTAGTATCTAGAACAATAGCAATTTCTGTCCACGCATTTTCTTTCATTGTTGCATCCTTATAGTTTTTTACACTTTTATCATAAAGATATGGACGAGAACGAATCATATCAATTAATAACTCGTCACCATATTTTACATGTTTATTAAAACAGTTTTGGTCAAATGCGTCCAGTCCGTCGCTTACACACTCTTCTTCTTCTTCGAAACGACTCGAATAATTATGATGATCATACATTTTGCTATAAATATATTTACTACTAAATAAAGCTAGTTGCAAAACGTGTACCTATACGACGTACGTATACGCGCGCTAAAAGTTCGTAAATATAACCTAAAAATCTGAACACTGTGATTGGTTGGCAACAGGCAATAAGCATAGAATTTCCAACGTGACGGAAATCCTGTGTCTATTGCCTATGTCACGGTCCATTCTGCATTGATACAAGGTTTCTGGTATGTTGGTATTCCTTATTCTTATTGCCTGTTCCTATTCCCTGTTCCTATTGCCTGTTGCCTAGCATTGTGCAAGGGCCTTAAAACTTCAATCAGTTCAGTCGTTCATCGCTGTTGCACATCTTTCTCCCTGTCGATCCCTATCGTCTGTCACCAGTGTCACCCTGTGTGAAGGCGCATATTCGACGCGCCGTTTCGGTATCGAATCTCTTCGAGTGGCGTGCATTCGCGTTTTGCGTAGTAGAGTGCGAATGAGAAAGAAGTCGCCCGTTATTTCCGATAGTTCACCGTTCGGCAATAATCCACGTACGGTGTTTGTACATACATACATACGTACGGCACTGAACGGGTCTGTACTGCGCTGTACGTTTGTAACATACTCCGGACGGTCCTTTCGACGCGACGACGTATGGATCGGATCGTCGCGTCATGATCCAATGAGAGCGGCCGAGTAGTCGGCTGATAAATAACCTCGTTAAAGTGGAAATGGGCTGGGAACAGAAGCTCTGGCTCATACGCATTCGTGTCGCGAAGTGCTACGGAGAGTGCCGTTTTCTCGAAGCGGGTCAGTCTGTGCCATACTGCTGCTTTGCCTGCACGCGATTCTCGTTACCGGAACAGACGATGTAAGGATCTGTGTGCGTTTGTTCTGATGTCTTTCAACTGCATCTGATCCGATTGAATTAACGCCGTGGAGCTCTGAAAGATGCTGGTGAGTAAACAGACGGGAGAGCATAGCGCAACGTAGAGTGTGATAGCAGTGGCGGCAGCAACGATAGCCACGGGAGCTCGCGCTTCGTTCCGTATATGTGCATGTATATGTATGGCTTGTCCTTGTGTTCTCTCATTTTCACGCAGTGTCCGTTATGACATACTGCGTTAACGCGTTCGCACTTCTTACATTTCCATTACATTTCTTTCTATCTGACTCTACCTCTCTCTGCCTCTCTACCTCGTACTAGTTGTGTACCTATCTTCGCGCGCGCAACTACGACATATGCATCTATACCCGTCCATCTTTACTCCTTCCTCTCTCTCTCTCTCTTTCTCTCTCTCTCTCTCTCTCTCTCTCTCTCTCTCTCTCTCTCTCTCTCTTTCTTTTTGTCGTTTGGGTATGAGCTCGATGCAAATCTCCTATCTGACGCAATACTGTCACTCACAGGAAATATGGAGGACTTCGTAAAGTCTGGAAACTTTATTAGTTTTCTCTCGAGAATGAGTAGGAAAACCTGACGTAAATAGTTTGTACTTTCTAGACGCGAAAAGCGCTTGCGTAAAACAGCTACCAAAGCGTACATATCTAGTTATCGTTAGCTTAACTTTTTTTCATATATATTTTTCATATATCTTTTACACTTGTATTATACTTGTATTCTTTACTCCACTGCTCCCTGTGACGCAAGCATAGAATTAATTGGGCTTTTTAAAATTATTATTAGGACATATGTTGTATATTGTATGTTCTATATTATTTTATTTTTTGTGAGATAAAAATCAGTTAATCTATAAACAGACTTAAAATATGATTGGGAGAAACAAACCTATATATTGACGTTTAGTTATATTTTGGGCTCAACTTCTGAATAGCCCCTACCTCCGAATTTGATGAAACTTGCAGGAGTTGTTGACTATTAGAGGACATGTTCATACCATAAAGGATTTTGTACGGAAACAAATAGGAACGGAGAAATTGGCGTCACAAATTGAAAATTTGGTAAATGTCTACAATTAGGGCCCCAATGAGAAATCAATTGAAAAGAGGTAAATTCTATGTATTTTTGCTCTTCGAATCCAAAACTGTTGATAAAATTTGGGGGTCGCTTGTATTTTTTAAGATATTGTTAAGAAAATGAGAAAAAAACACTAAATGTACGTTAGATGACGCACTTTAACAGTATTTAACTGTTTAAAGTGCGTCACTAATCTACATAGGTTAGATGACGCGTTTTAAAAGTGTTTAACTGCTTTAAGTGCGTCACTAATCTACATAGGTTAGATGACGCGCTTTAACAGTATTTAACTGTTTAAAGTGCGTCACTAATCTACATAGGTTAGATGACGCGCTTTAACAGTATTTAACTGTTTAAAGTGCGTCACTAATCTACATAGGTTAGATGACGCTCTTTAAAAGTGTTTAACTGTTTAAAGTGCGTCACTAATCTACATAGGTTAGATGACGTGCTTTAAAGGTATTTAAGTGTTTAAAGCGCGTCACTAACCTATATAGAAAATATCAAAATCCGGAAAATTGTCTATAAATTAGAATAAAAATTTTGAATTTTTGACGCCAATTTCTCCGTTCCTATTTGTTTCCGTATAAAATCCTTTATGGTATAAACGTGTCCTCTAATAGTCAACAATTGCTGCAAGTGACGCGCTTTAAACAGTTAAATACTTTTAAAGCATGTACTTTAAATTGTAAAGCGAGGTCCACGCTGCCTACCGGCGGAGGTGGGTGCGGGAGGGAATGCGCGCGCGCGCGCGCGCGCGCGTGTGTGTGTGTGTGTGTGTGTGTGTGTGTGTGTGTGTGTGTGCGTGCGTGCGTGCGTGCGTGCGTGCGTGCGTGCGTGCGTGCGTGCGTGCGTGTGTGTGTGTGTGTGTGCGTGCGTGCGTGCGTGCGTGCGTGCGTGCGTGCGTGCGTGCGTGTGTGTGTGTGTGTGTGTGTGTGTGTGTGCTTCTTTTATGCATAAATGCCGTTGTTTATGATTTTGTTCGTCGCGTAGCCCGTAAAGCCCATATCAGATTAGCGGCTCGCAGCCGCGAGATCCCGCGACTGTGATTGCGATTACGTCTCTTGACCAATGAGAAATGTCCGAATTTCCAGCAGCTTCTTTCTCATTGGTCAAGAAACGTAATCGTAATCGCAGTCGGGGCATCTCGCGGCTGCGAGCCGCTAATCTGATACGGGCTTTACGTGCTAAACTTAATCTTAATAATACGCGTGTACATCCTTAGTATTGGTAAGTGGATCTGGATAGCTTAGTTAGTTGAACGGTGGACTGGCGATTGGAAAGTGTCGAGTTTCAGTGTAGTTTTCTTGTTCTATACTTTTGTGTTTATATGTTTAAATAAGGCTGAAACCTTCTGAAGGTCACTCAGGAGGGTGACCTTGACAACATACTAAAATATCAAGGTCATCCAAGGTGACCCCCTCCATGTAAACAATTACCCAATAGGTAATCATACAATTTGTATTTTTTTAATTTCTCCGTTCCTATTTGTTTCCGTACAAAATCCTTTATGAACATGTCCTCTAATAATCAACAACTCCTGCAAGTTTCATCAAATTCGGAGGTAGGGGCTATTCGGAAGTCTTACCATATTTTGTATTTATTTGAGAATATCTGATTTATTTCTGTGCCCATTTTGTTATTCTTAGCTTTATTCTTTTTTTTATATATATCATCTTTTACATATTGGTTATACTTGTGTTCTTTGCTCTATCGCGCTCTATGATGTAAACATACAGAGCTGCGTTCGAAAACGTCATCCTTCTATCTCAGCGAGTTAGAAGGAGAAGGAAGTATACCCATGTGTACCCAGGTGACGTTTCCGAACGCAGCCCAGGAGTTTAATTTAGGTTTCTTTCAATTACTATTAACTCTGGGCTGCGTTCGAAAACTTCACTTGGATACACACCAGCGTCGCGCGCGTTCTGTCTTTGTTCAATTTTTAGTAAGTAAGTAACAAAGATAGAACGACGCGGTGTGCACCCGAGTGAAGTTTTCGAACGCAGCCCAAAGTAACCTCCAGAAGGTTTTAGTCATCGGTCATTGTTTGTTAAAAAATTATTAACAAAACAAATTCGTACATAAAGCAGCCTTTTCTTATTGCGAATTATTATTTACGACTATATTATATATTTTAATTATATATAACAACTATATAAATATTATATACAATTATATATTTTAAAATTATAATCTTTTTTAATGCAAAGAATAGTAGAAAGCATAAATACAGAGTATTTTCTGCTTTGACCAAAAACACAAACTGTTGTCTGCTTTAAAATCTTTTTTTAATCTCTCCCCAAATATTTTTCTAATAAAAAGCCCTTATTTTAAAATTATAAATTATTCTTTTGCGTTTACATTTTTGCAATTGTTTGTAGTAATGTTGTGTGCAATGAATAACTAATGATCCACCATTCAATTCTATAATATTTTTGCAATGCGGACATATTATTTTTTTACGAATCACATTTTTTTGTGCACAAACAGTATAATAACTCGTAGAATCTTGTCGTTAAGGGGCTATTATAGTGTGACGCCCGAAAAAATGAGCTATTTTTAATGAATTTTTATTTAAAAAGTATTGCATGCATTGGTACAAACTTTTTTTCAGTGAAAGGTATACTCTTAGAGAATATGAAACAATTTTTTTTGTTGCATAAAAATATATATTTATTTTTTCTCGCGTTTTTCTCGAAACGACATTTTTTCTCCTGGCGGGGATTATTTCGGAAAAACGGCTTGGCGAATCGGGCTGAATTTTTTACAGCATATTCGGCATACGTCTTTTATGAAAAAGTAGTACTGGTTTTAATACTGGAAAAAGTATTGGTGAAAGTACTGGAGACATAAGTACTCAAACTACTACTAAATTCGACCATACTGACTTCGTCAGTACTCCTTCCCAGTACTCATCCAATACTCATTCAGTACTCCCTTCAGTACTCCTTCCCAGTACTCATCCAATACTCATTCAGTACTCCCTTCAGTACTTCCTCTAGTACTCCCTTCAGCACTTTCTCCAGTATTCCCCCAGTACTCCCCCTAGCACTCCCCCCAATACTCCCTCCAGTACTCTTTTAGTACTTATCGAATAATCGTGGGATACTAACGTGTGGTACAGGCGCAATAGGGGAGAGTGGGCACTTATGTGTAAAACTTTAGGTCAATTAGGAGCAGGGGTCATTCGGAACTACACTCCTAATACAGTGACAAACATACTATCCCTTACGAAAAAGTAATACTAGCAATCAGTACTCAGTACTGAGTGATTAGTACTCGTAGTATTAACAGTATTAGTATGTTAATACTCATGAATATTGCAGAATGGTCAGTACTGAGTGCTGATTGCTAGTACTACTTTTTCGTAAGGGATATGGCTATCGTCCGTACTAGAATTATTGTTTTATATTGTAAATTAACAAAATGACGGCGTTTTGTGCAAAAGTGTTAAAAAGAAACTTTTTGTTGTAATTCGAGCAAAAATATAAGTTAAAATTAAAAATTTTGGTAAATATGCATATTAGGTCGAACCTCACCGATGACCTTGACCTTGACATATGTTGTCAAGGTCACCCTCCTGAGTGACCTTCAGAAGGTTTTAGCCGGCGGTCATTATTTATTAAAAAGTTATAAACAAAAAAAGGTTGAAAAATATAGCCGAATATGCTGTAAAAAATTCAGCCCGATTCGCCAAGCCGTTTTTCCGAAATAATCCCTGCCAAGAGAAAAAATGTCGTTTCGAGAAAAACGCGAGAAAAAATAAATATATATTTTTATGCAACAAAAAAATTGTTTTCTATTCTCTAAGAGTATATCTTTCACTGAAAAAAAAGTTTGTACCAATGCATGCAATACTTTTTAAATAAAAATTTATTAAGAATAGCTCATTTTTTTCGGGCGTCACACTATAATAGCCCCTTAAAGTGAGAAATTCATAGAATTTTATTTTCCGATAGTTCAACAGAATGTTATCTGTACGAAAATCTATACTAGCTTATTTTCGAAGAGTATAATTTTAAATTTGCAAGAAATATCAACAACAGTAGGAAAGGTAATCAAGGACAATTTATGCTTAGTGAAGAATGTAATATGAAAGCATAGGGGAGACCGGGGCAAACTTGACACTAGGCTTTTTACCAATTTAAATTTATCGTAGAAACTTGCCTTTCCTACTGTAAATGCGTCTTTATGTGCCAGTATTATCAACGAAATTTGGTGACATTCTGAGTTATGATGTGATTTTTAGCGCGACCTAAGCGTTTTTGATGGTAAAAAGTAATTTTTCTAATCTCTCGAAAATTTCTACCCTTTAATTGAGCTTTACTCTTGCGAATCTACCGGTAAGTGATTTTGATGGGAAATTCGAGGCTCTATACGAATCCGATAATAGTTTTTGCACATTTTCAAAATTTTTATATTTTTGGAGTGACAGAAGTGAAAAACGTTTGGGGCAAAGTTGACACCACGCCGTTTTATTGGCTCCCAATAACAAACGATGCTTGTCATGCAGCTATATGGCCCATGACAAATACACGAAGAGAATTTTCTCTTAAAATTTACCCTGAAATTATGGTAGTTGTGGGGCAACATGTTCTACAAAGAATTTTATGCGAGCTATTCTGATTAATATCCACTATAATAAAAAATATTAATATCTATTACATTAAAATATAAAATATGTTTGATTAATTTTATTAAAATATATCTAGGAAATTTCAATATTTTTTTAAAATTTACCAATCTGCTTGGTAATTTTTATCACGTTGTTTGTAAAATGTCTTTTGTATATTTTAAAAATTCCTTGGTTTGCAAGTTGTCCCAAGTTTGTAGTGAATTTAAGGGAATCCTGCAGCCGTATGATTTACTGACATTATAATGTTTAGATGGATCTTTTAATTGGCTTTATAGAATTGCAAAAATCTTTTACAGAATTAAAGTCCGCACAAAAATCTAAGGTAACAAACGTGATTTTATATCAAAAATACCAAAAAATTAAAAATATTACTTATTTGGGCACATACAGCTGTCACCTGACGACAATATTTCCTTAAAACAAAAATTCTGCAGTTTATACATACATAATGTTTATCATCTTCCCTTGGGAAAACATTTAGGAATAATATTGTGCAAGTAGAAGTAAGATTCAATGCATACAAAAAAAGATCCATTGAAATTTTATTTTAGTCGGATGCAGGATGACAAGAAGAGCAGCAACAGTATTTGCCGGATCTTGCGAGAGATGGCGAGCAATCGAACAAGGACAAATGTCATTTCGTTAGACAAAGACAGATCCTATAGGGAAAACAAAATTAGAAAGGTTGACATTATCGACATCGAGAAAGTTCGCCTATCACTACACTACCCTTTAAGGGTAAAATATAACAAAAAATTCTCTCCGTGTATGAGCGCACGTCTAATCGCGAATTTACTTGCATAAATTGTTTTTCAGACATGAGTTTAGATGAAATAATTGAATGTTCAACAATTTTTGTTCTCATTATTTCCAATAATTGTTTTACTTAATTCTGAATTTGTGTGCTTTCTAAATACGCGATAAATGTATGTTTAGTTTTAAACAATGAAAAATAAGTTCCAGATCAAATTGTGTCGATCAGGCTCGAAGTGTCGAGTTTGCCCCGACATTTTTCAATTTGAAAATTTGTCTTTGCGTCACTTTTCCTTTCCTGGGGGCAAAACTAAGCGACGTACAGCAAAACTTCCTTAAGCAATTTTGTACTTAATGGAACATTCTTTAAATGTGTACCATTAAATTTGCTTGAAATTTTTTATTAATTGTTGAAAATTGCTTTTGAAAAAATCGTGTCGAGTTTTCCCCGGTCTCCTTTATAGTCTAGATACGGTGTCAGAAAATTACATTTTATTCATTCAATTTTTTTGTTAACTTTTTAACAAACAATAACGGCTAAAACCTTCTGAAGGTCACTCAGAAAGGTGATCTTAACAATATGTGTCAAGGTCAAGGTCATCGGAGGAAGGCTCGTATCTCTGCATAATTACCCTTTTTTTTACAATAACCTATATATATATATATATATATATATATATATATATATATATATATATATATATATATATATATAAAGTATATATATATATATATATATATATAGTAGTAGTATTTATTAATGCTTCACCTTCTGGTGCTTACATAGCAGTTTAGCCTGCCAGACTTTACACAATTATACATTTGTCAAATCCTATTTCCGGTTTTTACATTCTGTTGTTACGATCCCGCTTACAGACTACTCGGACAATACATGTGTTATAAAATTTTACATTTCAACTATTTGCTTTTTTTCTTTCTCCATTTCTAATCTTATCTCTTTCAGACCTTTCATCCATCCATACCCTGCTCCATCATCACTCAGCATATTAGCCATTTCTCCCTTCCAACTCTCCACTTTTTCACATCTCGTACTTACATGTCGCATATCTTCGTTTTCTTTCCCACATAGTCTACATTTTCTCCATTCCTCATTCATCCAATACATATTCCCTTTTGTCTCATTTCCACACCTCATTCTCGCTATTAGGCTTATCTTTTCTTTCCCTTTTCTGACTCCATCCTTGATATATCTAGGCAGCCATCCTATTTTGATATCTTTATAGTCTTTACACGCTTTTGAGTTTTCAATTTTTTCCGCTCTCTCCTGCATATCTACTTCTCTGTCTCTTGACACCATGCAAACAGTACCTTCATCTCCTATATCCTTATCAGTTCTTCTTCGCTCATGCCGCATCTTTGTATGTACTCTCTTCTCTCCTTACTTTCTGTCGACCAATTTTGTATATCTTCTCTGCTTTCTTCCTCCCTTCTTTCCTTCCAGCATTCTCTTAGGATTACATTTCCGTTATCATTTTTCATTTTCTCATCGTATTTTGCCGCCCTGCATCCCGCTACGATTCTTATCTTCGTTCTTTTCATTTCTTCTCTCACCACATACCCCGGGGTAGATCTTTGTAAACCCAGAATCCACCTTATGTATCTCTCTTGAACTCTCTCTACTTCCTTTCTTTCTCTGTATCCCCATATCTCTGCTCCATATAACATTATTGGTTTTATAATTCTATCGAACAATTTCATCCTCCATATTATGTCCGCGTTAAACTTTCTTTCTCCATAACTCCATATCCATGCCATCGCAATTTTTCCTTTTCTTATTCTATCTTTTATGTGCATCTCGTCATTATTGTTTCTGCATATTTTGTACCCTAAGTAATTAATTTCTTTTGTCTCTTCAATTCTCGTATCTCCCCACCACCATTCTCTCCTCCTCTCTCTGCCGCCTCCCTTCTTGAATACGATTATTTTTTATTTTTCTGTACTTAGTTCTAGTTTCTTCCTTTTTATATACCTGTAAAACACCTTCATCATTATATTCATCATGTCTTCATTTTCTGCAACAAGTACTATGTCATCTGCATATTCTAGTGACCATATCTTTTCCTTTCCGATCTTCACTCCACCAGGATTCTTCTTCATCTCATCTTCTATATCTGAAATGTATATGTCAAATAGTGTCGCGCTGATTGGGCATCCCTGCCTCACTCCTTTTACAGCCCAAAATTCTTCCGTTTCCCTATTTCCTATTTTCACTCTATCTTGTTTCGCTATAAATCTCTTTCACTCTATCAATCAGACCTTTACTTATTCCTCTCTTTTTCATCATCTCCCATATTTCTTCTCTATCTAATCTGTCGAAAGCTGCTTTCAGATCGGCGAAAAAAGCAAACAATTTTCCTCCTTTTCTTTTGATCCTCTTTCCTATTATATGTTTTAATATTTTTATGTTCTCTATTGTTCCTCTTCCTTTCCTAAAGCCTGCCTGCGTTCTACTCCATCCGTCTTTTTCGTCCAGCTCCTTTACAATCTTTGTATTTAAACAGTTCGCATATATCTATATATATTGATTACTTTATATATATATATATATATATATATATATATATATATATATATATATATATATATATATTTGATTACTTTCCAATTAATTTATTAAAGTTACTTGTTAAACTTACGTTATAAGTTCTGACGTGGAATTGTTTATTAATTGATATAGAATGTTAATTGTAACGTACATTGTGTTAATATCATTGTTATTGCAGGGAGACGATCCACCATCCCTATCGGTGGGTACAGAAGTTAGCGCTAAATACAAGGGTGCCTTCTGCGAAGCAAAAATCCGTAAGGTAGTACGATCAGTGAAATGTCGTGTAACTTATAAACCACAAGGTTTGGGAACTGCTACGGTTGCCGATGATCAAATAAGAGGGACTTTAAGAGTAGGCGCCTCCGTCGAAGTTAAACATGTAGATCGGAAAGAACTTGTGGAAGCTACGATTACAAAAATCCAAGACTGCAGTCAATACACTGTGGTTTTCGACGATGGAGATATTACAACGTTGAGAAGAACCGCGCTTTGTCTGAAAAGTGGACGGCACTTTGCAGAAAGTGAAACGTTGGATCAACTTCCGTTGACTCATCCAGAGCATTTTGGGAACCCTGTAATTGGAGGTAGAAGGGGTAGACGATCAAGGCAAGCACAGTAAGTGCTGTGGAGAAATCCGTTTTTAAAAGTTCGAATAATTGTCTAATGTTAGCTATAAAATTCTTATGCAACAGGGATGAAAGTAGCGAAGATGAGGACAGTCCACCACGAGGCGCTCGTGACTCGGCTTCCAGCGGAGGTGCGAAAGAAGGGATGGAAACTGAACCAGAAATTGGTAGAGTGGTTTGTGTAGAACTCGGTGATAAAAAGAAGAAGGACAATTGGTTTCCAGGATTAGTGGTTGCACCTACTGCTCAAGATACAGTAAGAATACGAGTGAGAGATGATTATTTAGTGCGCTCGTTTAAAGATGCGAGATAGTAAGTGAGAAATCTTTATTACGAAATATTGATTGCTATTACATTATCATGTCCACATACATTATGCGCGTCATGTCTTTGTATTATGTATAAATATTTATATATTTTTTTCTAGTTATACAGTACCCAAGAAGGAAGCTACAGAATTCACGAAAGAATTAGTTAATAAAATTGAAAACAGTACTCTGAAGGTCGCAGTAGAGAAAGCGCTTTTATTTTTAGAGAAAAATGAATTGCCACCCCATTGGGACAGGGATTCCCTCTTTGGACATTCTGTTTCTAGTGGGAATAGCGATTATGATGGAGAACTCGACTCAGATGTAAGATTTTTTTAAAAATCTCTTTGCACTTTTTTCCTTTTTTCTTTTACATTTTACGATGGCTATGGACCGTAACGTGGAATGGAATATGGTTTTTTCTAGAGTTCAGATGATGAACCGCGTGAAGAAAAAGATCATTTTGTGGCTCAATTGTATAAATTTATGGATGATCGCGGCACACCTATAAATGTTTGCCCGATGATTGGAACTGAGGATATAGACTTGTACCGGCTTTTCCGAGCGGTCTACAAATTGGGTGGTTACAATCGTGTTACGAATCAGAATCAATGGAAAGCCGTAACACGACGACTTGGTTTTACGATGCAAAATTCGGCGTCATTATACAATCTTGTAAAGCAGGCTTATAAGAAGGTCTTACACTCTTTTGAAGATTTTTATAGAAAATTGGGCTGTACTATGGTAAATCATCCGCGAGGTAGCATGCGCAAACAACGCCCTGGAAGAAGTCTGATCCGCGACAAAGACAGAAATACTCCTATACCACCGCCAGCACCAGCGCAAGTGAAAAGTGACAAGGATGAAGATGAAAAGAAAGTTGTGGAGGATGAGAAGAAAGAGAAGAAGGAGATTAAGAAGGAACAAATGAAAGAAGAAGAAGTTGTCAAGATAAAAAAGAAAGAAGAATCTGAGGGAAACGGTAGCGGCCAGGAGAGTGATGTAAATGTGGAAGGAGATATCGAATCGTTTAATAATGAAAAATCACAAAAACCGACCACACAAATTTCTACGTTATCTCCTACTTCGTGCAGTACTACAACTGCATCATCCAGCCGGACCAAATCAAAAAGTAAAGACGATACCAAGAAGAAGGTGATTGAAAAGAAGAAAACAGAGACCAAGAAGCAAGAAAAGAAGGATGAGAAGGTCAAGGAAGAAGAAGCCACTAAGACAAGATCCAAGGCAAAAGATGATACTGTGAGAAATAAAGGTGCTTCCGAAGGGAGAGAAACTCGAACACCATCTAGAGAGGCAGACAAGAAAACGATGTCTAAGCAACGACGTTTAACGGATGAAGAATTAAAGAAACGAGGAAGGAAACGCAAAGAATATGAAACAGAAAAGTCGCGCGTGGACGAACAGCTTACAGAGACCGCCCCTAGTTATAAAGGTCCCGTCGAGTGTGGTGACAAATTGAAAGTATATTATGGCCCAACACACGAATCCAAAGTTACTTACGAAGCAAAAGTCATCGAGATAGAAAAGGAAGGTCCAGAACCAATGTACCTTGTACATTATACAGGTTGGAACACCAGATACGACGAGTGGATTAAAGCGTCTAGAATCGCACAAAACATCACGCAAGCTCAAGGTAGAGTAAAGCGCGTCAAAGCAACTCCGAGGCCTCAAACTCCCAGCACAAATTCATCCAACAACGTCAAGTTGAAAGGTACTTGTAATTCGAGCGCTAATGCATCGCAAAGCCGACGCCGGGCGCAAAGCGTCGCTCCTACTTCCAGCACCGTTCAGTCAGCTTCAACATCTATAAAGGAAGCCAAAAAGGAAGAAAAGGAGAAAGACAAGGAAACAATACAACCAACTAGATCCACTACACCGCTATCTGTCGCTAGTTCTAGTTCCAGAACTAAAAGTCCTGCTACGCCCGCCAATAGGCTGACCAGAACAACAAGAAATGCAGAGTTATCCGGAATAGAGCATCGTAGGCGCACCAGAAGAACCTCGGGACACACGGACATATCTGTTGCATCAGAAAGCGAGGATAGTGAGGGTTACGAGTCTGATACCACCGAGCCTGAACAAACCAAAACTAGATCGAGAGGTATGGAAGAAAGAAAACGGAAGGAAGCGCGAAGTAGAGCAGAAGAGAGAATTAGAACAGACGATGTGATAAGTGATGGTGATGACGATAAAGACAACTTGGATGAACCACGTAAAGGTAGGCGTTTAAGAAGAACCCCTGGCAAATCTCAAGGTATCAAATCTGAACCTGATAGCGATCAAGAAGAACAACCGAAGGGCCGAGATTTCGATCTCAATCAAATACGATCTGAATTGAAAGGTTTCGACAAAGCTGTCAAGTTAGAGATAGTCAGGATGGAACCTGAAGACGAAGTCAAGTTGGATGAGAAGGAAAACTTGACTGCGATCACGGCGTCGCCCAAGTTGGAGAAAACTATCGATTCTCCGAAGGTGGAACTTGTCGAAACGAAAGTGGAAAGCACAGAAGACATATATGAATTTAAAGAACCGGAACCGTTCGAGTTTGAGGTAAGAAATAAGAGAGATACCAACTGTGATAAAGATAAATTGAAGAAGAGAATGTTCGAAGACGAGGCGAAAAGTCCGAAGAAGAAACAAAAAACGCCGGTTACAGCAACAGTAGTGAAGGAAACGAAATCGGAACCGCCAGAGAACGATTCTCGGAAGAAACCGAGGAAATTGTTTAGCAAGAGGTCTGACGATGCTCATGAAACGGTGACGACTGCTCCTAGCAAACCACAGATTGCATCGTGCGAGGACGTTTTCAATAAGCTGAGTGAGTCGTCTACGTCATCGTTCAATCAATTGAAATTAAATGTCGCGGAAGAATCGAGTAATAAGGTGACTGGTTTAAATCTTTTGTTCAACGATTTGCCGGCAGACGATGAAGGCACGCGCGACGACTCTGAGGACCGTCTGGTAATTTCGGAGACCGAGGTATCGGAGACGGAACAAGAGAATGTGTTTACGTATCAACAAGACATTCAGTTCCAAAGTAGCAAATCGCCGGATACAGCAGAATCAAGCAAAAACGAGGCAAACGCTAAAGTTGAAGCAAAAGAAGAAACACCGATAATCAATACGAGCAGTAATAATACACCTGCTAACATTCCAGATCAGAAACAGAACCAAATCAAATCTTTGTCAAGTCAAGTCGCTGCTGGACAATCGCAGCCAGAATTGAAGATGTTGGATTCGAAGTTGCTTGATATCGTTCCAGTTCCATCGCCGATTGTGACACCGCCAGCTCCCATAAGCGCACGACTGCCAGCGACATCCACGATAGAAGAAAAGTTATCGGCCGCGATGGCGTTCCGAAGCAAAACTAAAGACATCAAGAAGACTTTGGACGAGGAAACACCTTATGTCGTGCGCGTAATCAAGACACTGAAGGAAAAGAAATTAGACACTCCTAATTTTCCGCAAAGAGGCAAAGACGCGGATTGCGTTATTCCTGCGGCCGAAGTAGATAAAAAACGCGAACACGAAAAGAACGATGAGACTCTACGCAGAGAAATCATACGCGCGATAACTAAACGAAAAGAAGAAGAAATATCGAAGCTGAAGAAAGAAGTGGAAGATCTATCAAAGCCGAAGAAATTCTCAGAAACGAAAATAGTCCCTGAACGCAAGATCAAATTGCAGGAAGCTACAAAAGACGAAAGTTGGAGAAACGCCGGATATGAGATGTCTGATAAAAAGCCTGAAGAGGAATATAAAACAATGGATCAGAAAGAGAAAGACAAAATTGAAAATCGTAAAAAACAAATCACTCAAGATATTATAGATTCCACGGATAGCAGTGATTCGGAACAAAGGCTTGTGATAGACAACGAAGAGCCGCAAGACGTTAAAGTATCGACATCTATCTTTGACGTGAAGCTACAAGCGGAATTGGATCGTATAGAAAATATGCAAGAGAGACACGCGAGGTCGCAGGTATTGAAAACTTCACAGAATATCCATCAACAGCAAGAGCAGGAATCTACGGAGTTCAAAATTGATGCAACACCCATTCTGATGAAGGCTGATGAAGAGGGCGAAACAATGAATTCGCTGCTATGCGAAGAAGAGATACCTGGCTCGCCGGCCCCACTGTCCGAGAACATCGAACAAGTCAATGTTGGTCCTTCATGCAGTCCACCAAAGAATGAAGTATTAGAAAATAACATAGTGCTGATGGAGATGCCTTTTGCGAGCGCACCGACCTCGAGTCAAAATACAACGAGCAGTTGCACCGCTACCCTCAGTATAGCATTACCAAAGACTATAGAAACGGCAATGCCGGTTTCGTTATCAATGCAACAGAACATGTCCTCGAACATGCGGCAGTCACAACAACAACAGCAGCAACAACAACAACAGCAGCAGCAGCAACAGCACGTATTGGCTCTGATACCACCACAACGACGAGAGAGCAACGAAGCCGCACCGGTGATGGACAATACGCCGCCGACGACACCCGATTCGAGCATTTCCAACATTTCGGGCTCACCTAGAGACGAGAGAACCGGTGGTTCATCGCCAACTTCCGAGGATAATGTCAAGCTCAATCGCGACAGCTCCGAGGCGGATAACGACAGCGCGGGCAAGGGCCTAGGCTTCAGTGAGGACGACACCCTACCTAACTCTGAAAGTAACTCCGCGGACAAGATTCTTAAGCCGCCTGCCAAACGTACAGTTGAGGATATGCAGTCACCCAAGAAACGCAAAAGAAACAGAAAACATTCGGAATGCGGTAGCGGCGGTGGAGGCAGCGTTGGTGTCGGCGCCGGTGTCAGTGATGGCATTGGTCTTGGCGTTGGCGTTGGCATTGCGGTTGGCATTGGCGTTGATGCTAGCGTTAATATTGGTGTCGGCATTGGTGTTGGCGTCGACGTCGGTGTCGGTATCGGTGTCAGCGGTAACAACAGCAGCAACAGTAATAGCAGCAACAACGGTAGTGGTGACGGCAAAAATGGTGGTAGCAGTGGCAGTGGCGGTGACGGCAGCGGTGGCAACGGCGGTGATGGCGGTGGTGCCAATAACATTGGCAATGTTAGTGGTTTTGGCAATGGCACTGGCAGTAATGGTAGCAGCGGCAGCACCGTTCCGAAAAAACCTGGCAGACAGAACGGTAGGCATGGCAGATTCGGAGCTGGGAGCGACAGCGACGACACTAGTGAGGGATCCAATCTCTGCGGAGTCAACAACACACCGACAAATCATGCCAGCACCATCACCAACGTTCCCGATCTCAGTACCTACTCATCAAGATCACCGAGACCAACAAAGTACAATTTTTACGTTGAATTGGGTACGTTAAATAATAATACCTCCCCATTTGTATGATTTTATCATGTTGAACATGATGAAAATCATTGCTCGTCTAATTGTTTTTAATCCTGAGCACAAGAATATTTTCTAAAACTAATATAATCTATAATCTATGTGTTATATTATGTTTTCACAGATCCTGAATTGGATGGTAGTCAAAGAATAGCTGTACTACAGCAGAAATTAACTGAATTACGAAAGACATATAACGCTGTAAAGGTTGAGCTTGCTGCTATAGAAAGACGTCGAAAGAAACTAAGAAGGCGAGAACGAGAAGGTACTCAATAATAAATCTCTAACACTGTTCAACAAAAAAATATATATATATCAGGGTGATTCAAGGACTTCTGTATCAAACCAAACTCTGAGGAATAGGTCTCGCAGAAAGGATCATTTTTTGTCAAGCAATCCATGTTCTTTGACGCATCATTTAGCAGCTACGCGACCGCGCAGACAGGTCTTAGGTGAAATTTATCACAATTATGAGATAAATTATTCAAAAGTACAGTCGTAATTTGCCAACGATATAATAAACATTAGATGTTTATTTCATCGACTACAATTGGCAAATAATCATCATGACGATTCGACCATTGGTTTTGGTCTGATTGATCGCCAAGACGTTAATAATCTTTGATACTTTAATATATATATATATATATATATATATATATATATATATATATATATATATATATATAAAAGCATCTCATTTTTAAATAATTTAAATTATTTATTTATTGTTTCAAGTACACTTGCAGACAGTTTACAGAAGGCATTCAAAGTGTCTACCTTGAACCCGATTGAATTCATGACATCGTCGTAACATTGATTGTCGGACTCTATCGAACATTTGAGGTCATGTTGCGACTAAGGATGCTTTCCACTTAACGCTCACAACGCTCGCGAGCATCATTTCGTCCTTGTTTAACATTTGACAAACAACAAGGATGAAATGATTCTACGAGTGTTGCGAGCGTTAAGTGGAACGCATTCTAACTGTAATGTAGAATGCAATCAAGTTCAGGGTTGACACTTTGAAAACCTTCTGTAAACTGTCTACAAATGTACTTGAAACAGTAAATAAAGCATCTAATAATTGTAAAAAATATCACAAATTAAGACTTATATGCGCGGTCGCGTAGCTCCTAAACAACGCGTCTGAGAACATGGGTTGCTTGACAAAAAAATGAACCTTTCTGCGAGACCTGAATTCTACGAGAGGTCCTGAATCACCTATATGTTACATATATATAGAGGCATTTAAATTCATATGCCTAAATATCTAAAAAATAAAGCAAAATAAAAGAAATGTTTCAGAAAAAAGTTGTAGGGCTTAAAAAGATCAGTTTAATCTTAGGTGGCGTCGTTAAAGTCGAGTCAGGGTCACCTTAAATTTTTTTAAATTGGACCCTCTATTTTTTATTACATATTCTTATAGCCCTCGTCAAAACGTTGTTAAAACATTATAATAAAGCTGTCTTTCGTTAGGAATTTCCTGAGATATTTTTAATTTTGTCATGTGATAATTTTAACATAATATGAAGTATTTTGTAAAATATTCCCTTTTCGATGACTTTATCTTGATACTTTACACAGAATAATGTAAGAAAGCGAATAATAATAATAATTTTTATATTTGCAATTTTGCACAATTAAATGCGTCTACAAGATGCAATCAAATTTTTGAAAATAATTGTTTCTGTTTTGCTTCCTCATAGAGGAAGCTTTGTTTTCGTAAATTTCGTATATGAACCTTTGATTGCGTATAAAGTTGGGTCTAGTCAACCAAATTTAAATGAATTATATATGAAACGGGTAGAAAAAACCAAAGAAAAGATTGTTTTTTGAGTTTTTGATGCCAATATGTTCAGAGTGTTGTAAAACGTCAAAATATCGCCTAAAAAAAATGTCCGTATGTGTGTGTGTGTGTGTGTGTGTGTGTGTGTGTGTGTGTGTGTGTGTGTGTGTGTGTGTGTGTGTGTGTGTGTGTGTGTGTGTATGTGCACATTTGATGTTGTGGTTGTTCTAACTTCCGCAAATATTGAGATATCGGGCTGTTTTTTTTTTAATCGATAGAGTATCATTCAAGGAAGGTTGGTATTGAATTTGGCGATGATCGGTAAAAAGGTTCTTTTTTAAAAAAATTTTGAATTTTTTTAGAAATACCCGTGGTTGCTCTAACTTTTGTAAATTTTGAAATATTGGACTATTTCTAATTTTATTATATTCTTCAGTCTTTTCTACCCCTATTTCATATATAATTCTTTAAAATTTGATTCATCAGTTTTCGTGTTAAACACATTTGAAATTTCGGAGAATTCGTACATACATAGAAACTTCTGGGTCTAATCAATAAAATTTTAAATAATTATATATAAAATAGTGGTATAAAGTTGCTAAGAATATAATAAAACTATAAATAGCCCGATATTTCAAAATTTGCCACACATATTTCACACATAAAAAAATTATAGACCTTTGATTGTGTATAAAAATGGATCTCTTTCTAAGGAGAACAGTTAGAACATCTTAAGTCTCAATAAATGAGACATCAAAAAATGATGTTTTAGGATAATAAAAAAGTGTGCAAGTAGAAACTTGCACATTGCTTCCTCACAGTTCTTAAGTGTGCAAGTAAAAACTTGCACAGTGCTTCCTCATAGTTCTTAAGTGTGCAAGTAGAAACTTGCACAGTGCTTCCTCATAGTTCTTAAGTGTGCAAGTAGAAACTTGCACATTGCTTCCTCATAGTTCTTAAGTGTGCAAGTAGAAACTTGCACATTGTTTTTAAGTGTGCAAGTAGAAACCTGCACATTGTTTTAAAGTGTGCAAGTAGAAACTTGCACATTGCTTCCTCATAGTTTTTAAGTGTGCAAGTGGAAACTTGTACATTGCTTTATCATAGTTTTAAGTGTGCAAGTAGGAACTTGTTTAAGTGAGCAAGTAGAAACTTGGACATTGCTTTCTTTTAGTTTTTAAGTGTGCAAGTAGAAACCTGCACAATGTTTTAAAGTGTGCAAGTAGAAACTTGTTTTAAGTGTGCAAGTAGAAACCTGTACATTGCTTTCTTATGGTTTTGAAGTGTGCAAGTAGAAACCTTCGCTCACAAAGCTTCCTTTATGAGGAAGCCAAAACAAATAAATACTAATAATTATACATTGAATAAAATACAAGCTTCCTCATAGAGGAGCTTTGTGAGCGAAGGTTTCTACTTGCACACTTCAAAACCATAAGAAAGCAATGTGCAGGTTTCTACTTGCACACTTAAAACAAGTTTCTACTTGCACACTTTAAAACATTGTGCAGGTTTCTACTTGCACACTTAAAAACTAAAAGAAAGCAATGTCCAAGTTTCTACTTGCTCACTTAAACAAGTTCCTACTTGCACACTTAAAACTATGATAAAGCAATGTACAAGTTTCCACTTGCACACTTAAAAACAATGTGCAAGTTTCTACTTGCACACTTAAGAACTATGAGGAAGCAATGTGCAAGTTTCTACTTGCACACTTAAGAACTATGAGGAAGCAATGTGCAAGTTTCTACTTGCACACTTTTTTTTTCCTTCCAACAATCGATTCCTTTTATAATTCTATGTATAAAAGTATCAAGGTAAAGTCATCGAAAGGGAATATTTTACAAGATATTTCATATTTTATATTAAAAATATTACATAACAAAATTTAAAATATCTCAGGAAATTCTTCACAAAAGAGAGCTTCATTAGTGTTTTGAAAACGTCTTGACGAAGGCTACAAGAAGATGCAATAAAAAATAGGGGGTCCAATTTAAAGAATTTAAAGTACCCCTGACTTGACATTAACTACTTTACCTAAGATCAAATTGGGAAGGCCAGTAAATATATCTTGGTAAATATTTCCCTTTACACAGCCAGCCCCGATGACCTTGACTTTGATATAAGTTGTCAAGGATATGACTCTGAGTAACTTTTTCTTATAACTTAATCGTCGCGCATTGCTTATTTACATATGTTAAGGTCAAGGTCATTGGAGCTGGCTGTGTAAAGAGAAATATTTACCCAGATATCCCAAAGTCATGCAATTCCATTACAGACAATCATTATATTTTTAGGCCAATTATATTATGCCGGGTACTCACTAGGGCCGTGCAACGCAACGGTTGTTGCAACTAGTGAGTACGTCTTATTCCGGAACAAACCTATTGTGAAAAAATTGTAGCAACCGTTGCGTTGCACGTTGCACGTTGCACGGTCCTAGTGAGTACCCGGCCTTAGACTAATTTAAGGAGTTAACCTTCCAATTATAATTTTCCCAAGTTGCAACCATCATGAATCGCTTGCTTTGATTTGAGGTGCTAGAGGGATTTATTTTGCTTTGTTAAATTAACGGGGAATAAAAAGTTATTAACAATATTGTAAACAAAAAACGCGATTTTTTTTTCAAATATCTCGAAAACTAAGCAAGATAGGGTGCAAACTATACGTACCTTTTTTGTAGAGCCTATAAAATTATCTACAATAATGATCTGAACATTTATCGTCAAGTCAGTCGTTTAGCTTGCACGCACCGTCAAACTCCAAAACTCGGATCCCGAAAACCCTCGATTTCGCCGTTTTTTTTAATATTACGCCGGTGATTTTTTCTGTCATTTAAAATGGAATTAAAAATCCCCCAAAAACCACAGATCGTCTGAGAACTACAAAAAATACTTTTCATGGTGCAACTGAGTTTTTAGACCCTGTTTGTTTATTTTGTGTAAACAAAAAATTTTAACTTTTTTGAATAGTCTTAGTTTTTCGCCCTTTTCAGGCCTTAGAATTCATTTGAGACGAATTTTATCATATGCATCCTGTTGTGGACGAAATTTGCAACAAAAAAGGATCCTTGCATTTTTTTCGTATGATGAACGCTGATTTTTTTATTGACGCGCAAAGTTATCCAATATTGCACAGGTCAGATAACGCTTGTTTTACACTTGTTTTACGCTTGTTTTACACTGAAATAATTATTTTCCATTAAAATTTACGTGATTTTTTGTATTATTATTGAACCATAAATTATTGCAAAGCCGTTTTCAACACATCCTCATTTTTACTTATTTATTAACAAATTGTTTACTTAAAAATTATTATAAACAATTACAAAAACATGTTATATTCGTTGTACTCGTCGTTTTATATCAACTCGAAAAATGTTTTTAATTTTACGCTCTACAAAAAAGGTACGTATAGTTTGTTACCCTATCTTGCTTAGTTATCGAGATATTTGAGACAAAAATTTAAAAAATCGCGTTTTTTGTTTATAATATTGTTAATAACTTTTTATTCCCTGTTAATTTTGCGAAGCAAAATAAATCCTACTTATAGCACCTCAAATCAAAGCGATTCATGGTGGTTGCAACTTGGGAAGATTAATTGGAAAGTTCAATGTCTAATATTACTGGCCTATTTCTCATTTTAATGAGACTAAATTTCTTTAAAAAAATATACACATCAAATTTTTAGAACAACTTTTCACATTTTAACCCGTAGAGGCCACACCTCCTAAAAATAACGTAGCGGTCACACTGGGGTCCAATGGACCCCACGCAGTTGCCATTTGCGTTCTTTTTGATGTATCGACTCAAACCTTGAACTGGAATTTAGTTTAAGACTACCTCTTTATAATCCAATAATTTTTTCTCTTTAAAAAAATTTTTTTATGTTAAGAAAACGCGAGAAAAATTTTTTTCGAGTTTGACTTTTTCACAAAAATTTCAATTTTTGAGATAGAGCAAAAAAACTTCCTGCGTTTTGCTCTCAAAATAGTATACTTTTAAGAATTTAATTAGCTTAAATAGCCTGGAGTCCACTGGACCCCAGTGTAGCCTCTACAGGTTAAACACTTACTTTTAATTTTGTAAACTTAACATTTTTTATAGTGCTAAAATTTGATTGTAATCAACCTACTTTGCCCAAAATATCCCTAGTTTCGGCACGTGATGTGTTAGCGCATTTTATTAGGGATGGAAATCCAATGAAGGAAGAAAAAGAAAAGCAAAGAAAACGAGCAAAAAACACTGGCGCGGCTTATTAACGATGATTTCTCGATATTTTCTTTCAGTTTTCTCAAGGACATATATCAATCTTTTCGTTTTTTTGAAGACAGTTTTTTTTTTTTTATATATATATATATATAGAAGTAGTGGAATTGACATGCGGATGCAAAGGTGAATATACAGTCGAAAGCAATACTCAAAATTCTCTTTCGTAAATAAATCGTAACCTTCGGATGAAACTTCCTCCCTTGATAGTGTAATAATGTAAAACAAATTTTCGGTAGATAATACCCTTCGTAAAAACAAATCGGCGTTGTCTTGATTCAGGATCGTTGGAAATGCAATTTCTTCGCTTTTCGTAATCCAGAATATTATCACTCTATACTTTGGCGCTTGATTTTTAGATCATATCGAAAGCATCACGTTTTATTATTAGGTACAATAATTGATTTGAAGAGTTCTGAGTCGACATAGGCGGCTGAGATGATGGCGCGTCATTTCAGTGCTTTATCCGATGGAAATTTTAGTCGATTATGCAGCACAACTCCTCCTGTGTTGGAATTTTGAGTCAGAACAGTCCCGGGCAATTGTTTCCTTATTGATACTTAAGTCTTTTGCCGCCGTTCGCAAATGATGCTACTTACTAGATGCTACGCAATTGTCCTTTTTTCAACGAATTTATTCTTGCAAACTAAGAATGGATCGTTTGCCATCCTTCAAGTGTTGACAACCATTCCTGAACTTTGAAAGCCATCAGAAAACTTGTTAAAATCAGCGCTGCATACCAAATATATATTTTTATCAATTTTAAAGTAGAATTTTACATTCGCATGTTAAGGAGGTTGGTTGGCGTCCCGCTGCGGGGCAAGCGGCGCGGCAGGGGGAAAGCATGTAGGTTAGATTTTCGTCGTGTGAAATAAACAAATTTTAGCAAATAAATATGTGGAATGCATTCAATTACCTGTTTCTTAAGGTCTAAAAAGAGTTGTTTGTACAATTAAAACCCAAATACGTTATTATCCACGTTGAAATGTGGAAATAATAAACGTGGTCCTGTTTTATTTTTACAATTTCTTGATAACTATAGAGTCGAATCATTTCAGTCTTCGAGAAAGTTCTTTATAAATATGTAAAGAATTATTTGCACCTATTTTCATGAAATTTTTATCATTTTTAATATGCTTTCGAGAGTTACGTTACAGGTTAGGTAACATTTTTGCTGTGTCGCCCGTGTATAAGAGAGAGACAAGAATATAACTTCAATAATTAATTACTCGACAACCATGCAGACAAGTATCTTCAACTTTGGCATGGACGAGAGATTTCCATAGACGAATATTTTCCATAAATTTGAACTAATTCTTATCAAATTGATTTGAGCAACCACTCTCCTTAAACATTTAATCACTTCCATTGCACTAACTTTTGCTACTCTTTGTATGATAAACGTCTAAAAGTAACAATTAGTAGGTGATGCATGTACCTACTAAAAATTATCATTTGCTAACGAACGTGGATCTCACGTAAGAATTTTTCTAAAAATTCAGTCTTACTTATATCCATCTTGCTAACATGGAAACTAATGTAAAAACGTTTCTGTTACAGCGATGAAAGCAGCTAAAGCAGAAATGCAGCAAGCTTGTTCGTGATAGACAGCACTGAATGATCGTTATTCTTTTTTCGAGTACTAAATGGGATTGTACAAGCACGGTATTATTGGCACGGGCATCATGCAATCACGCCAGCCACCTCATGACAATTTTTATCTATGTAATATCACTTAGGTAACATTTAACCGTCAATCTTTCTTTATTTAAATAAACTGTAGATATAGTCATAAGGTTTATTCACATATAATATAGTTGTGTTATTGTACACTATATATTTCATTAATCTCGTAAGCTAAATGTTAAAAATCTTTAGCTTTATTTTGTTATTTTGCATGTTCGGATGTAAAGTACAAATTATCAAAACTGATGATCTTCATTTTACTTCTCTTCATCATTTCTTTTTTTTTATATAAAAAGGCTGCGCGCTATCGATGTGTTACTGTAAAGACATTTTAGGGAACAATTATCTAAGCTGGTTGTCACTTCTATTTTTTGAGTATGATTGTATCGGTTGTAGTTGAGCTGTTTTCACAAAATGTTAAACAAAAGATAAGAAGCAAAGGAAGGATTATACAGTGATCATATAGTTACATCAAACGTTACGTCTTTTATATTATAGCAAAAAATGTAAATATTAGAGAATTGCAAAATTCAAAGCATTAGTACATTGTATTGCGGATGTGAACACACACACACACACACACACACACACACACACACACACACACACACACACACACACACACACACACACACACACACGTGTCTTTGTATCTTTGTATAACAAAATTTTGTAATTAGTACGCGTATGAAATAAAACGATTGCTAATTATTAGACGAAAAAGACGAGTATTTTGTCTCTATTTTAATTTATGTATATAACCTTGTAAAAACGATATTATAAAAAAACGAATAGAATTGGGTGTTTGATATTGGCTGCCGACTGCCGTTTATTTGGTGGACTACGCTTCAAAACATCGATTTTTTAATCTTTTGATCAATTGAACGCTTCGAAGTATACATAGCTCTAAGCCATCGACATATGTAAGTGAATATATATTCATTTATATATGTAAAAAAATATATATATAATGATGTAAATAATATCGTTTTTCTCTGTTAAAAGATACAAGGATGTAAGACATATTTCCTTCTTCCTTTTTTTCTTTCATGATCTACAATGCAGTAATTTATCGTGAACGCAGCTCAACGATAATATTAGGTTACTCATTCATATTACATTCAGCTCCCGTTGTGTTTTATCATCATCATTGAAGAGTTGTATACTCATTACTGTATGCCACGTATTGGAGACTTGTCAGAGATGCATTTATATTTGTATTTCAACATACATGAAGAATGCTTCAAGTATGAAGAAATTATAGACAAATGCAAAAAAGATGGGACTAGGACCACTTCGACCAAGCTCTGATTAACTTAATCGTTGATTAGTCCATTGGAAATGACCAATCACATTTTCTCATTAAGGAGGTTCGATCATTACTTGTGAGTCAAAAATGCGACTGAAATAAATGTCATTACAGCGATCCCGAATTATATGCAGTATTAATATAATGAATTGTGGATGCTACTTACGTGCTATATTCTTCATCAATTATTAATGTATAGAATATTAATAAATATATGTCGGGGTATGAGAGCGTCAACGACTCGGGAATCGCTTATTATCCAACATTCTACGCTGGGACCTGAACTTTGTGACGATAAAGCCTTCAATCCACATGGTAAAGTCCGATTTTTAAAGTCTTTATACAATCCTTGATGTTTCATCTATCAAATGCTAGTTTTCAAAGTCCTAAAAGATGGCTAAGTGTGTACTAAACTAGTGATAATCTACCTCGGAGAGACTTTCTCCATAAGGGTATAGGCTAAAAGTGGTCAACTTCTGAATAATATTACAAAAAAACTATATGGTCAATATTGCTCAAGTTTTGCGATTATTTGTGTAAAGTGTTTATGTAAATCATATAAAAAAATTAAGGCTCTACGATGGCTTCCGAGTATAGAAAGCTTATTGTCACAAAGTGACAGGTTCTAACCTATAATATTGGCCAAATAAGCAATTTCCGAGTCGTTGACGCTCTCATACCCCAGTATATGTTTGTTAATATTTTATACACTAATAATTGACGAAGAATATAGCACGTAAGTAGCATCCACAATTCATTATACTAATATTGCATATAATTTGGGATCGCTGTAATGACATTTATTTCAATCGCATTTTTGACTCACAAGTAATGATCGAACCTCCTTAATGAGAAAATGTGATTGGTCATTTCCAATGGACTAATCAACGATTAAGTTAATCGGAGTTTAGTCGAAATGGCCTTTTAGTAAGAAACACATCGCGAAAACGTTAATCAAATGTCACTAGATGAAGATAAATTTGTAAAAAATATAAATCTAGCTTGAAAAGAGAATGAGGATTTATAGATTATATACATACATTTTCTCTCTTAAGGGGATCCTAAAGTCGTCTGTAATACCGACATTTGTTTTGGCACAGAAATTTTTTTTTTTTGGCTTTACGGATTTAAAAATCTTTCTCCAAAGTTGAAGCATATTCGGAAATAAAGTCCACACCATGTGATTTTATACCGGGAATAAAAATAATTTTAGGAACTGCATATAACAATGCGTCAACTTGCGAAAACATTCGCTTTATATACAAATTCTACAATGTATTGTTACAAAAAGACTGTGGCGTGGACAGCGGATTACTTACAAAAATACGATACTGTTGTCAGAATTGGGTTTAGACTCTAAACAAAAAAGTTATCTGTGACAAAGCATTATTGCAAACGTGCACTAGCAATGATGACATGGAAGAGCAATATTGCTTGTAGCTATCGAACAAGGACAGATGCCTCTCGTTAGACAAGGACAGATATAGATATATATAGCATAGAAAACAGGATTAGAAATGTTGACATTATCGACATCGAGAAAGTTCGGCCTTCACTATAGGATCCCCTTAAGACATACGCGCGCATATTACATGCGTGCGTATATGTATGTTTAAAATTTCATTCTTAGGTACATATGTATAAATATATATTTTTTATAAAAGGTCAACATGAGCTCTATGGAACGTGAGAACATAAGTCCGAGGAAAATAAAAGGCGTTAAGTTTTCTTGACATTGTTTTTGTACATAGTATATTACATTGCGTGTGAATATATAAGTCAAATTTTAATAGTTTATTCACATTCTGACGTAACCGCGCATTTTAATGTATAATGGTTTCAGAAACATCGCAGAATAACGTATGATTGTCTTGAAAAGACTAGAGGATGCATTTTGACGTTGAGAGAAACATCTTATTTTCAATAATTTGTATTAGGTATATGGGAATGTAAATGCAAGGGGATGCTGGAGCCGTCTGTATAATCGACAAAATTACCATTTTCTATGTTATCGACTATATCTGTCCTTGTATAGACAAAGATATAGACAAGGATAGCACGCTACATTGCACGCACACATACGCACGATACACATCGATATTATACTTTTATATTACACTTCCAAATCTTGATTTGGGGGATTTATCGATGTTTTTCTTGTTGTGCAATTCAGGGGAACTTGTTTTCGCGTTCGTACTAATGGTATATCTCTTATATGAAATACACCTTGTGACGAGCTGACAGCTCGCCGCAACTCGAGACGTCATATTGGGATAAAAGTAGGATAAGGAAATTTGTACTTTCGTAATTTTTTCTCGTTTTCCATATAAAATCGGAGTTCCCCTGAATCACTAATGTAGGTATTGCAATTCTGGAGAAGGATTTTTAATTCTGTTAAATTAATACGACGCTACGTTTCGACAAAAAATGCCGGTAAAACAGACAGCTCCAGCATCACCTTAATACATGTGGTATGTTAAATCAAGTAATTCAAAATTATGCAATTTTTATTATGATAAATCACACTTAAATGTTATATACACTATTTTATACATTTAATATTATTAATCCTTTATTCTAATATTTTTAAGGTACACCAACATAATAATACCAACATAATAATTACGTGTAATTGGAGCTTTAGAAACATTACTAATATTTTAAAAATAATTTACTTTATATATTTTTATTTAGAAATATAATATATTTTAATTTAAATATATTATTGTTCAGACGTATAATGCAACCATTCAATTATGATACTGCTTACTATAATCATGATACAATTATGATACTGTTTACCGCATAATCTATTTTATAAGAAATTCTAGTTTAATTTGTGAAAAAAGATTAATTTGTAACTAAGGTTGAAAAAATTATAAATTGGCGATCCTTATAAATTATAAGGAGAAAATATGATTGTCATATAATATGAGATGATAATTAATAGAACCTATTACATTATTAGTTCGATAATTTAAATTTATAAGAATATATCAAGTATCAACAGTCTTGTTTGACAGTTCAAATTATCACTTAAAGCGATGAACGCAGCATATATGACTGTGATTTTGAACATGTTTTACACAACTTTCAATTTTTAGTATATTTTATTATACAGGGTATTACCTAAGTAAGTACACAAACTTGAAGGGGATATTCCTTGGTTTATTTTAAGAAGAAAAGGTCTTATATACATGTGTCCTAAACTGCTTCGTTCAAAATAGAGGGTGTCAAAGATGTACGCTCCTGAGGGATCTAAAAATGTTTTATCGGTACCTACTAGAAAATGGTTCTTAATACCACATGCACGCATACCAAATTTGAATAAAATATTTTTAAATGTTTTCCAGATTTTCGAAAAAAAAATTTTTTTTTACAACTTTGACATCCTATATTTTGAAAACGAAACAGTTTAGGACACATGTTCATAGGACTTTCTCTCTTTTAAAATAAACCAAGGAATATCACCTTCAAGTGTACTTACTTAAGTAACACCCTGTATATTTATTATGATAAACGTTAAAGGTGTGATAAATGTATCCTCGTCTTTTAAAAACAATTATTCTTCCTGTAAATCATATGACATTACATGTGAAATAGTACATAATGATAAGCACAACGCAAATTTGCGTCGCCAAGCAGATAATATTGTTTCACATAACATTAACTGTGTCGATAAATAAGAAATAAATCTTATCTTAACAAAAAACAACGTTCTCTCTCATATCATATTAGTTATTACTCCTGCATTTTTATTTACACAAGTCCAGGATATATCAAAATGTATCGGTAGGTAAAATAAAAATGTCACAAATTATATTTAAAATCTGTTATACATAATATTTATTACATTATAGCAAACAAAGATGAACAGATTAAGATGTAAAACTTACGCAAAACTACTTGTTAATACCATATGATATAATTATACAAATATTTAAATGTATGGTACTTTGCACTTATTTGTATTAGAATAATAAGACAACTTTTTCAATTATAAACGATTAATTAACATAATGCACCATTAATGACAGACATAATACATAATATACAATATATTTTTTATCACTTGTTCTGTAGCGAATCAACGTAGCGAATAACAGAAAATTTCATTGTGAAAATCAATGACTAAAATATATATGACTTATTTCTTTTATATGCAATACACGTTTCCATATCTTAATTTTACATGCCCTAATTTTCTATGGCTAACAAATTTCTACATTATACAATATAGGGAGCTTCCCAGCAAGCGACACAAGTCGGCACAAGTCGTTTTGTCTTTGTTACTCATTGCTAAAAAAGGAAGATAAAACGATGTTTATGTCGACCTGTGTCGCTTGCTGGAAAGCTTCTATGTATCGCAAAGATTGTTTTCCAGGAGTATAATATATATCTTTGTACATCAGTAGAATTGATACATTGAAGATACAACAGTATTTCACTAAAGATAGTTAAAGAATCTTATAAAACATTTTTAAAGAAAAAATATTGTAAGATTCGTAAAATAATATATATATATATATATGACTAAGAGATGTATGGGGTATCGAGTATCCAAAGTAGCAGAGTAAGATTATAATGTTATCCAACTGGAACAAACATACAATATCTCGAAAATAAAAAATATAAAATTCAAATTTTGCAAATAAATTTAGTAAGGACTCCTCCATTTTATAACTACAATGTGTCATTATATATTGTTTTAACATAATCAAAATCTGATTTGATCGTGCTGATTTGACCATAAATTGCACATTCATCATTTTTATATATAATGCAGATCCAAAATAATACCCTTTTAATGTATCAAAATTTATGATTTATATTTTCTTATTACTTTGTAGAGCTTCCGGTTTCACATATAATTTTGTTATCATCATGCGCGAAGATTCAAAGTATTATATTCTTGTATCTTAAAAATTATCTTTAATAATTAAAAAGTATAAAAGCAAATTATTAATATATATATATATATATATATATAATTTTTTTTCGTGCTTATAAGAGGTCGAGTAGATCTTTGCAGAGATACTTTCTATTGCACAAAGTTCTCGAATTTTGAAATCACACAAATATACTTCGGATACTGCCAGATATCTTATACATCCTTATAATATGAATATATATGTATATACATGTGTATATACAGATATATATATATATATATATGTGTGTGTGTGTGTGTGTGTGTGTGTGTGTGTGTGTGTGTGTGTGTGTGTGTGTGTGTGTGTGTGTGTGTGTGTGTGTGTGTGTGTGTGTGTGTGTGTGTGTGCGTGTGCGTGCGCGCGTGCGCGCGCGTGAGTGTGTGTGTGAGTGTGTGTGCGTGCGTGCGTTCATGCATTTTTCGATTATCTCAACATTATTGCGCTTGCCCAGAACATTTTACATTTAAAGTATTACTTTCTTGCAAATTAGTTTTAGCTCATTATTAGTCATAGATCAGCAAGAAAAAACTGAACATGACCTCATATAATTTCTTAAACAAATTGACAATTAATGCTGTCTATATGACATTATATAAAGAATTATACTCTTGTCCCATTGAATCTTTCTCCATATCTTTGACATTTTGTTCCCTTGGAAGATAGTAGTGGACATTGGCATTGAACGATTTTTAAGCTTTTTTAATACCATCAAAGAATACTTGTCTGAAACGAGTAACGTAAAACATGTAATGCAGAAGTATCGTGTTACGTAGGAAATGTAATATGTCACATAATAATGTCACATAAAATATTACTTTACCCTCCTTTTCTTTACATGTCTCACTTACTACTAGTTGAAATGAAATGAAAAATTATATGGGAATTATCCAATCTTGGCGAATGGCGCATTGAGCGAAAGGATATATTAATTTTCCATTACAATTTTCCATGTCAACAAGGAGGTGGACTAGATGTCGGAGCTGTGTCTACGGTTGTCGTGGAAGAAGATGCTACTGCGGTCGTCTTATTGTCGGTGCTTAATCTCCGCCTGGTGAACATGATTTGTTCCATTAACTCGTGATGTGCCTCTAATCGTTCAATGCAATGTAAACATGCAGTCTTTGGCAGCGGGTCATTCATGCTTACCTGTAAAAACATGCAAAATTGTTTTATTGTAAAGATAATGTAAATGTCAAATTATGTAGACAAAGTGGTTTGTCATAAAAATTATTTGTAAACATGAAAAGGACAATGTCAATGCATATGTTCCCACAAAATATAACAAAATAACATCAATGCCCTAGATTTATGAAGTATATGGGGAGATAAAATAAAGTAAGTTTTAAAAAACCATAGGATACCTACATCCATTACAGTACAAGGAATTTTTTTTTTTTTTTTTTTTTGGTAGATACTTGCATTGCCTTTAAATAAAGATCGATGCAAAGTGCGAGAGGTGGAAATCAATCAAGTTTCGTATCAGGCGAAAAATGCCTAACTGTCTTGGAGAATCGGGTAAAACGCGCTTAGAGGCACGTAGTATTACCGTGATCGGCAAATAGGTATTTATCTTCTCGGCGAGCTTCATTCTCTCGCCCTCTTCCCCATATATATGGATCACGAAGCGGTTCATCTTACTGCAGAGCCTGCATATGAACCCCGTTATCACGGCCTTGTCCGTGCTGCCCATCTCAGCGGCTTTGCTCGATGGTTGCTCTCACAGTGCACGCACAATCCTCACTCGCCTTCGATACCGCTCGACTTACGACTGTTGTTGATAACGCGACTTCGCTATCGTAAGTTACAGCGAGAGAAAGAGTGTCGGACGTATACGCTTTTTTACCTGGAGATCTCCTGGAGTTTGTTTATCACAGACTCCGCCGAACGCCAGCGCGCTCCGAGCGAAGCCTCCTTCAGTGTCGTACGCGCCGTCTACCGGGGCCCCAGTTGCCGCGGCCTGCATTTTCATCAACTTATCAGTCTTATCACCATTCTCCATCGTTAGAATATTATGTTGTGTCTTTATGCTGTATGGTATTCTTGCATTTCTTTTACTAAACTCCAATTAAAGAGGAGTGTCGAACGAAAGTTTTTCCTTACACATTTACTATTAAATTTTTTTATTTACGCTCCTATAATATTTTTTTCAATCTTATATCTTGACATTTGCAAAAACTTATAATATACTTAAAATATAAAACAAACTAAAACTATACAGGGTGTTTCCTAAGCAAGTATCAAAAATTGAAGGAGATATATAGATGATCTAAATTAAAATGTTTCATCGGTACTGGAAAATGGTTCTTAATATCATATGTATGCATATCAAATTTGAATATCTTTAAACGTTTTTCAGTAAATTTTCGATCACATTTTTTTCACAACTTTGACACCTTGTATTTTGAAAATGAAGCAGTTCAAGGCATGTTTATAGAACCCTTTCTTCCGTTGGCTTATTTTAGGAAAATTCCGATGAAACATTTTTAGACCCATACCCGGGAAAAAAGAATTAGATTTGACCAGATCAAATTATATCTCAGCAGATCAAATTTTATGTGGTCAGATATGCTCAGATATGACTTCTCATGTCTGCGCAGATCTATATAGTCATATATAACTATATATATAACAATATATGGTAATCTGATTTTTGATGGTTCAGATCGGACCATATATCTGCTCAGATCGAACCATATTTGTGATTGAATTTCATCGAAACAGTCCAGATCTGACTGTATCTGTTTAGATATAACCATATTTATACTCGAATGCGCGATTCAAAATACATTACATCTGACCATATCTGTCCAGATATAAGTCGAACTGACAATTGTGTTTGATCGAAAACTGTTTAGGTATGACGATATCTGGCCATGTTTCTATAATAAATTAAATGTTCGATGAGAGATATTCGTCTAATGTGATATTTAAATATATATATAAATATATTATAAATTTATTTATACGTAGCAAATTAAGGAGGTTCAATCATTACTTGTGAGTCAAAAGTGCGACTGAAATAAATGTCATTACAGCGATCCCGAATTATATGCAATATTAGTGTAATGAATTGTGGATGCTACTTACGTGCTATATTCTTCGTCAATTATTAATGTATAGAATATTAATAAATATATTTCGGGGTATGAGAGCTCAACGACTCGGGAATCGCTTATTCTACGCTGGGACCTGAACTTTGTGACGATAAAGCTTTCAATCCACATGGTAAAGTCCGATTTTTAAAGTCTTAACACAATCCTTGATGTTTCATCTATCAAATGCTAGTTTTCAAAGTCCTAAAGTTGGCTAAGTGTGTACTAAACCAGTGATGATCTACCTCGGAGAGACTTTCTCCAAGAGTACATGCTAAAGTGGTCAACTTCTGAATAATATTACAAAAAAACTATATGGTCAATATTGCTCAAGTTTTGCGATTATTTGTGTAAAGTGTTTATGTAAATCATATTACAAAATTAAGGCTCTAAGTTGGCTTTCGAGTATAGAAAGCTTATTGTTACAAAGTGACAAGTTCTAACCTATAATGTTGGCAAAATAAGCGATTCCCGAGTCGTTGACGCTCTCATACCCCAGTATATGTTTGTTAATATTCTATACACTAATAATTGACGAAGAATATAGCACGTAAGTAGCATCCACAATTCATTATACTAATATTGCATATAATTTGGGATCGCTGTAATGACATTTATTTCAATCTCATTTTTGACTCACAAGTAATGATTGAACCTCCTTAAAGATATTCAATTAAATATCTTTGATATAATTATATAAAAATAGTTTATAATAAAGATATAATTTGCAGAAAACAAGTATTTTTTATAAACAAAAAATGTTAGTTATTTGTTATAAAAACATTTTTATCAATTCGCCTTATATCTAAAATACAAAATACAATCACATAAATATAAGTTATTTCGTACATTGTAAGCTCAATTATAGATGATGGATAAACAAAAGTGAAAAAATTCTCAATTTAATTATTATTGCTAGATTACATTAAAAATTTTGTTGAAGTTATTTGGAGACTTGCTTAAAATTATTAGACTACATTTTTTACTTTAATTAATAAGAATTATTTACTGGCTATACAGGGTGTAACAAAGAGATCGGAAATCAATTGTAAAAAAAAAAACAGAAAAAAGCTATTTTAAAAAATTTGATTGCATTTTGTAGACGCAAATTCAATTTTGCAAAATTGCAAATGTAAAGATTAATAAAAATTAATTTATTATTCGATTCATTTTATTATTCTACGTATAAAAGTATCAAGGTAAAGTTATTGAAAAGTGAATACTTTATGAGATATATCTTATATTTTATGTTAAAAATGTCATGACAAAATTTAAAATATTTCAGGAAATTCTTAACGAAAGAGAGCTTTATCTTAATGTTTTAAAAACGTCTCGACAAGAGTTACAAGAATATGACATAAAAAATAGGGGTCAATAAAAGTCTCCATAAAAACCATTGAAACCTACATAATAAAAAATACTATAAACAAATACTAATAAAAACAATGCTTTAGATTTATTTTATTTTTAGAAATAACTTTCTGGAATTTTCTGCATCGATATATTTCGATATGTGAAAATCTTCTCTAATTTATCATCCCTGATTTGAAATAGACAAACGAAAAAAAGATATATTATTAAAAGCTGCAAAAGTTATGATAGCATCAAAATACTAAATACTCCACTGTAAAATTATATTTTTTAACTTTTACACGTCTTTTCCTCGGGAAGTATTAAACTGATTTTTTAAATCTCATTAAAAATGGATTACGATTTGATTGTTTGATCGTTTTTTGCTTCCTCCCTAAGAGCACAATTGACAGAAAGTCGACGGCAAGTCGACTTTTATGAGTCGACTTCTAGTCGACTTCTAAAAATGACGGAAAGTCGACTAAAAGTCGACTTATAAAAGTCGACTTTCCGGCGACTTTTATAAGTCGACTTCTAGTCGACTTCTAAAAATGGCGGAAAGTCGACTAAAAGTCGACTTCTAAATAGTCGACTTATAAAAAGACGAAAAACAGTCAAGCGGCGCGTCATGCATTATCAATATGGCGGCGAATCTCGAGAAGGCTGGAGGAGCAGAGCTTACGCGAGTGCGAGGAATACGTGCCGCGAGACAGTACAAGATAAGACGACGTAAAACGCCGCGCTATCAACCACCGTCACGATATGGCGGATCAAGTCGCGAGAAAAGTTTCGCCCGACGAGGTAAAAGACGATCAGGATAAGGCCAAGTGGAAACATGCTTACAGGTTAGGTATGGTGTGTTATTAATTATCATCGATAATTAAGACCTATTGAATGCGACAGCTCTCCATTCTGAACCATCTTTCAGAACACTAGAAATGGAAAAACCTGTGTTCATGCATTCTCAATCCGGAATAGGTGGTTTATCAAGAGATGTACGAAACGAATAAGATGTACATGAGAGGTGTCACGGCGATAGAACCCGAATGATTGCCGAAATTCGCTCCCATGCTATGCCATCTTAATGAACCATTGGTTGATCCACCGCCAAGGTATTTTTATCACAATTCTTGCTTTATAATGTTTTTCTTACTTATTTATAAAGATATTAATCTTCATTATGATCGGATATTATTTTCATTTATAGATATAATCAAAGAACTTTGAAGATCACTTGCTGCGTGTCCGATACATTCGGAAAGGTTGGATGGGCACTACCATCGATGGGCATAGAGCATCCGTGGACGGTGTCAAGTAGTTCGTGTATTTCTTCTTGAAGGGTCAAGTGTGCCCTAAGCTGAAATGATTTGTCCCGTTGCTGCTGACGACACCTGGGAGCATCACCAAGTCATGGGCCAGGTAAATCGTTATTCTATCTCCTTTCGATTTCACGTTGATTCATCGAATAGATTACATCAATTCAATACGATTTTTTCAGGTTGATACCACGCACTCAAGCAATAGTACAAACGTTGCAGTCGCAGGGAGTTGTGTCCAAAGACAAACTGCTAGAAATCTGGGGTTCGGATAAAAAATGTGAGATTTTAATTTATAAAATAATATTTAAATATTATCATAGACTTCTATACAATATACTAGACCGCTGACAGGCATCTCGGCCATGATGCTTGCCACTATGTTGATTTTAGTCAAGATATATTATACTACAGATTCTATACAAGTAGTTTATACAAGATTTCTATACAATAGTCTAGCATATACAGAATGTCCAAAAGAAAGGGTTTAATACTAGAGGAGTAGGGTCAGTGCACCATTTGTGGCCACTTTAAGGATTTTTGACGGAATAAATGCGTTTTAATTAAACTCTTTTTGTTATGTAACGCTTTTAAACTACTTTAATATATTCTTAAGAATCTTTTAGATAAGAAACTTAAGATCAGCAAACAAATAAACTTAAATAAATGTTTCAAAAATAAAAATAATATCATAAGTTCCGATTTCACCGTTTTTGGCCACCAAAACACCAGTTTTCACCACAATAAGTACTAGTTTTGGCCACATAATAAAACTAATAGTGAATTCGGGCGCTTGCACACTGAGTGCGCACTCTGAGGCTTGTTTATAATCTATTCTTATATTTAAAGTCGCTTAAATACACATTTAAAAACTTTTTAGCCAATAAAACAATCTGTAATATCTATATAGATGCTGTACAAATCATTTTATAGACTAAGAAGTATTTAAGATGATCTGTAAATATAATAATTAATTAAGAACAAGCTTTAGTGCGCACTCAGTGTGCACTAACGCAAGTGCCTGAATTCGCTATAAGGTTAATTTCTAATTAAACAATTAATAAATAGGTATATATAATAAAAATTATGATTTATTTTTACTGTTAATATTTATTTTTAATAAAATATTATATATATATGGGGCATTCTCTGTCAACCGGACACCCCCCTTTGCCCAAAATTTGTGTCAACCGATTGAGGTCAATGAGGGCTCAAATTGTAGGTAATGATATGTATAATAGTTTCTTGTACCGTGTGGCCTTTTTGAGAATTCAAGATGGCTATCAAGGTGTCACGATGATAATCGGAGAAAACAAGAAAAAAATCAGTAAACGACTTTCCGTATGCCACACGATCAATCAAAGAAGCTCTAAAACTATTGATGGGATGGTTTTTGAGGTCGTTGATTACGAAACTGAAGTAAAAATTCTAAAATTCAAGATGGCGGATCAAATATAGCGACCAAAACCACAACGGCACCTTTCTATGTTCCGTAAAGCTGTTCGAATGAGCACTGGTTACGAATCTGCTACCAAAATTGAAAATTCAAGCAATTTCCGACCAGTTAAAGTAAGACTAAACGTTGTCCGACCAGTTAAGGCAAGACTGAGGGACGGTCCAGCCGGTTGAGGCGAGACCAAGCGTTGTCCGACCAGTTAAGGCAAGACTAGGGGACTGGATAAAGAATTTTACTTTATATACCCCAAGGGGCCTTAAAGGGCGTTTTGAAGGGACGTACCTAACCCTAACCTCCAATTCATCCACTACCTTACTGTTTCCTCCTTTTGGACCAACGGTTTAACGTATCTTCCGAAAGACGGAGCCCAGTTTTCTCCGCATCTTGCACGGAGGGGCGCGGTTTTTTCGGAAAAAAACTTTTCCATGATTCATGGCTCTAGTGGACTCGAACCTCGTTTCTTAGATTACGAGTCTGGCGCTCTACCACTAGACCACACCGCCGCCCTAAGACTAGAGGACTGTTTAGCCGGATTCACACCAAGAACAGGTGACCGCTTCACTAAGCGGTCTTAGTTTTCAGAATGTTCACTTTTACTCCATCTGCAGCATTCGAAAATCTTCTTATGATGACCTCTTGCTGTTGCGATATTAGAAAAGCATGGTTTTTGAGGATCTCTGGAACGGGTAATGGTCACTTCAACTTGTGAGTTATTCCTGATTTAAAAGAATATCTTGGATGGCTTCAATTAGTTTTCATAAAGGCTAATATTTTATGATAGAAATATAACTTTGTAGCTCTTTCATTGAAGATATTTTAAGAAAGAATTCTTTTTAAGGGAAGTACATTGTGTAAAGTGAATTGGTCATTGGTAATTCTATATGTTATTATTGATAATTTCATGTTCACTAATTTTCTTGATGTGATTACGAATTTATATGACAATTTACGGAATGTTTTAATAATTATCTATCGAATATCTGGTGTGATAAATAGAACAACAAACTTTCGTAAAAATATCATACTTCCTTATCTCCTCAACATCAATACTAGCTCACGTTCCTTTTGGGGCGTGTACACACTTAAAAGAATAATTAATCACTTCTGGAAAAGACAAGATAAATGTACATACGAAATACAGATGAGGTATTGAAAAATGCTTATCAGATGATAACCGGAAAGAAAAACTAATCCTGAGAAGGACTATAAGGAAATAAAGGAATGATGAGAATATGGAGCCTTAAAAAAGGCTGATGAGGTGTAAACTTGAGAAAATGTAATCCCGTTCCAAAAAGATGGCATATGAGTAGGGATTATTGTATTTGCTTCAGATTCGTAATCAACGACCTTAAAAATCATCCTATCAATAGTTTTAGAGCTTCTTTGATTGATCGTGTGGTATACGAAAAGTCGTTTACTGATTTTTTTCTTGTTTTCTCCGATTATTCATCGTAACACCTTGATAGCCATTTTGAATTCTCAAAAAGGCCACACGGTACAAGAAACTACATATCATTACCTACAATTTGAGCCCTTATTGACCTCAATTGGTCGACACAAATTTTGGGCAGAGGGGGGTGTCCGGTTGACAGAGAATGCCCCATATATATATATATATATATATATAGCATATCATACATAACTTTTATCAACTAATATCGAGAATTTAAAAAATTTATGTATTTTATGAAGGTTTATACGTCATCAATAGTAACTTAACTTCTTTTAATTAGAATTGTAAATCAGATATTAAATAAAATTGTAAAATAAAATAAAAAATAAAATAATAAAATAAAATACCAAATAAAATTGTAAAATAAAAATATCAAAAAATTACATTGTTTAAAATAATTCATGTATTAGAGTTTTTACTTCTAAGACTTTCTTGTTTTATTAGCAATTTGTAATTTTTTAGCAATCATCCTTCTTTCTTTCCTTCTCTTGTTGTTTTTTCTTTTTCTCTATTGCTCTTTTCTCTTTTTTTCTGCTTTTATTCTTAAATTTTCTTCTCGTTTTATCGCTAATTAGCTGTTTTTTTTTCTGTCTTTAACTGTCTCTAGCAATAATCGCTTTTTATTCTCTTCTTGCTTTTTAAACTGTAACCAGCCATCACTTGTAATCACTGAAGGTAATTGTATCTTATTTATATTTTTCTTTTTTGATGACTTTTTTACTTCAGGATAAACTAAAATGTTTTTCAAAGTTCCTTCTCTGCTGTTTGAGATTACTGCCCACACAGAACAAAAAGCTCTAATGGACGTCCACTAGACGTCCATCATGGAGATTGAAAACCTCCATTAGACATCCATGAAACTTCCCATGGACGTCTACTAGTCATCCATAGTTCCGCATTGCACACCTCCATTCGACCTCCACTAGACGTATTGATAGATCTCTTTTAGACGTTGTATAGATTAACCATAGATGTTTAATGGAACTTTGGAATTCTGTTTTTTAGTGGCTCCCGCTTAATTTTAGAAGATTTTCCTCTCTCAAATACGCTCTCAAGAAGATATTTTAAAATCTAGAGAAATACGAATATTTACCCGACAAAAAAAAATTATTTATTTCGAAATTTTATTAATATCTTTAACTAAATTTGTTTCTTAAGATACTGTAAGAAATCGAAAGGCGCATATTTAAATTTCCCGGCAACTGGCGCCGCCTGCAATATACGAGCGCTGCGGTAGTCTCATCGACTAGAGGCATTAGTGTGTCCGCGTCAGCCAATGAGCGCGGCGGATGGCTGTGATTGGTCGAGAGATGAGGTGATGCTTCGCGCGAGTCGAAGTGTAACGGTCGAACAGGTCCGAGCATGTTCTGGCTCGTCCGGGCATGTACAAGAGAAGTCTACGAAAGTCCGAAGCGATCGGACGTGTGCCGGAGGGCTGAGGCCTATGTAATATCGTCCCGGCGTTTTATCGGTAGTGAGCTATTGTAACGTAAAGAAATATACAGTGAAAAGTATAATACGTGTTAATTCTCCTTCCTATCCGATCGTGCATCCCGTATCGTGTTCGTAGACATTAATTACATCCTGACAAACTTACAATTTTACAAATTCAGAAGTGGGATACAACCGTCGAGTGCAGTCATAGTGGAACGGTCTAAGAAGACTTTACATGTCCATCGACTTTCACCGCGGCATCTCTTTGCCTTCTGTTCTTGTTGAAAATAACAAGATAACACCGAGAGGTCTAGTGCGCTAATACTCTCGTTAGGCTAACTAGCCGAATAACTGAAAAGTGCATTCCGTTCGCATTCGTGCGCGAAAAGTGTTACGGTCGCGTACTACGTCGTCGGTGCGCATACGTGTTCACGCTTCTATACGTGCTTGCAAGCCTAAGGGCACGTGCGCGGGAAGTGTTACGGTCGCGTACTCAGTCGTCGGTGCGCATACGTGTTCACACTAAGGGCACGTGCGCGGGAAGCGTTACGGTCACGGACTCTGTCGAACGCATACGTGTTCACGCTTCTATACGTGCTCGCGAGCCTAAGGGCACGTGCGCGGGAAGTGTTACGGTCGCGTGTTACGATGGAATCAGTTAATATTCGTGCCCGCTTAGAGAAGCTTTCTCTGGAAGAGCTCCAGGAAGAAGCTCGAAGCTACGGTTTAAAACCGTTGGAGGACAGGAACCAGTGTGTGGATGCAATCATGAAGCACCTCGAGAGGAACGGCCCGATGGGTGACTTCGGCGCAGATCAGCAAACAGGACGTGCGGCGCATTCTACGCAACCAGGTTTATCCGCTCAAGGATCCTCGGAAATTGTGCAACTCTGTACTGTCTTATCAGAACAGTGGAGACAGGAGAGAGAGGTAATGCAACAACAGAATCGAGAACTGATTCAACAAATGTTCACGATGATGAACATGAGCCCGAGAAGTAATACTCAGGCTCCATCCCCGGCAGCATCGGATCAGTCAAGCCGTTCGTTCGTCTCGTCGGTACCACCGGCGCAGGCGGTAAAGCTACTCGCATCTCAACTATCGAAGTTCAACGGCACCGAGGACGAGGATGTTACTCAATGGCTCAGCAAAGTGGAAAATGTGGCGCGGATTCACGGTGTCACGCATGAGATCGCGCTCTTGGCTGCCACAATCAAATTAGGCGGCAACGCTCAACGGTGGTTGGAACACAACACGGGGACCGTCAATCGATCCTACACGATTTTCAAGGAGGCCATCACTCGCAGATTCAAAAGGAGAACGCTGATGTACGTACAGATGAGAAAAATCGAAGAACGACAGTGGAATTTCCCGAAGGAATCCTTTATGGATTATGCGATGGATAAAATCGACCTGATGCAAAGCGTGGCGATACCGGATACCGACAAGATCCAGCTAATAATAGACGGTATTGCAAACATGGCCATGAGAGCGACGGCGACGGCGTTGGATTCGTCGGATGTCGATCAATTCCTCGAACAAATGCATCGCATCACGTCGTCGTGCATGCCGAAGAAAAGTGTGACGGGTAAGCCGCAGAAGCAGAAGGACGTCCCAGTGAAAAAAGAAAATAAAGTGTCAGTGAGCCCCAGTGCAGTGCCGGTAAATAAAGACAAGTTTTGCGCCTACTGCAAAACTAAGGGGCACGTGCGCGAGGACTGTTTTAAATTAAAACGGAAGGAGCAGTTACAGCCGGTGGCATCGGCGGTTTCAAACACTACAGTGTCAGCAGTGGAAGCAGCCGATTCGACGGTATCAACGGAGGACCAGTCCAAGGAGACTACGACAATAGCGTGCGTTACAGAGCCAGGAAAGACTCTCGAAATCAGCGATTCCAGAATTAAGGTTGTCTCGCTAAATAATATTCATTCTGATTTAGTGGCGTTATTAGATACCGGCAGCCCCATTTCATTTGTCCGTCCGTCAGTTTACGAAAAGTATTTCGGTTCATTTCATAACGCGGAAAATAATCTTAAGACGTATAAAGCGTTAAATGATTATCCGATTAAAGTAAATGGCTCAGTTGCTTCTGAAATAGTTTTATCTCCGTTACCGGGATTCTCAGCATCAATCGAGTTAAACGTTCTGGTTAGTGATTCATTTTCCGTGGACTTAGTTATCGGCATGGATTTCATAAATAAGCACAAGATAAAAATAGTGTACAATCCTTGTATCCTTCGTCCGATAGTCCGGAAAGTAAAATACAGTTGTTTAAAGAAATTGCTTTTGCCGACGAAATTTCTGAAACACCAGAGGTTTTAGAGGATAAGATATACTCTATCGAAATCGATTTTGATAATAAGGTTAAGCAACAATTGATATCAGTATTTAAAGAGGTAGATGCTGCTGAGTTACCCCCTCCCGGAGATGAATACTTAGTAAGAGTAGAGCTTGAAGACCACACAGTATATTCGTACTCCCCTAGACGAGTTTCTTGGACAGAAAGATTACAAATAAGGGAGATAACCGATGATCTCCTTCGAAGGGGTATAATAAAGCCGAGTACTTCTCCCTATTGCGCTCGAACCGTGTTAGTTCGTAAAAAGAACGGTAAATGGCGTTTGTGCGTAGACTTTAGGCCGCTTAATCAAAGAGTTAAAAGACGGAAATGTCCTTTTCCCGCGGTAGATGATTGTTTAGTAGATGCCGGTAAGAAAACGGTATATACACTAATAGATCTGAAGGATGGTTTTCATCAAGTGAAAATACATCCAGATGACACTAAGTACTTCTCGTTCGCCACGTATGACGGACAGTATGAATACGTGTGTTTGCCTTTCGGCTATGGTGAATCCCCAGGCGAATTTTACGAACGTTTAAGAAATCTTCCCGATCTGAGAACGTTGATTCGTTTACGGAAAATAATAATGTACATGGACGATATTTTTATAGCCACGGATACGGTAGAAGAGAACTTAGAGATAATTAAACGCGTGCTATTAGAATTAAAACGATATCGTTTTGAAATTAATTTCGATAAGTGTCAATTTTTGAAACTAAAAATCGAATTTTTGGGATACATCATATCTGCCAATGGCATAACTGTGAGTGAAAGGCATACAGAAGTAATTCGTAAATTTCCTACCCCGAAAAAACTTGTAGATATCCAGCGATTTTTGGGTTTAACCAATTACTTTAGAAGGTTTATTAATAATTACGCTTCCAAAGCGAAGCCTTTGACTAATCTTTTACGTAAATCTGCCAAGTTCGACTTTAATGAAGATTGTAGACAAGCTTTCGAGAATTTGAAAAACGAATTAATCGCTTATCCGGTATTAAGGCTTTATGACATGAATGCTGAAACACAGCTGCATACCGATGCAAGCCAGATAGCCATAGCTGCAATTTTGATGCAAAAACAGGACAATGGTGCATTTGCTCCAGTAGCATATTTTAGCCAAGCGACAAATAAAGCCGAAGCTAATTATCATAGCTTTGAGCTCGAGATGTTAGCCATTGTTAAGGCAATAGAAAGGTTTCACATTTACATTTATGGATTGAAGTTTACAGTAGTAACAGATTGTCAAGCATTGGTATATGCAGTAAATAAAGCACATTTAAACCCAAGAATTGCTCGTTGGACTTTGCGTATACAAAATTATGATTTCAAAATTGTTCACCGAGCTGGCGAGAAAATGGCACATGTGGATGCTCTCAGTCGTATAGTGGCATATGTCGATTCGATGCCGATCGAGAGAGAGCTCGAATACAAACAGTTAACCGATGTTAAGCTTAAAAACATAGCTGAGGAATTAGAATTCGCGGAAAACGATAAGTTCGAACTTATCGAAGGATTAGTTTATAAGAAAGATACCGACAAACCTCGTTTTGTGATACCAGAGTCAATGGTCAATAATATAATACGCGTTCACCATGATGACATGGCGCACTGTGGAATAGAAAAAACTGTTCAGGGTATTAAGGCCAATTATTGGTTCCCGTCTTTGCGGAAAAGAGTCCGAGATTACATAGATAATTGTCTGGTGTGTTTAATGTCGAATTTATCGGTAAATTCTCGTGAAGGTGAATTACAAACTACAGATGTACCTTCAGTCCCTTTCCAGATTTTGCATACAGATCATTACGGTCCTTTAATTGAATCAACTGGAGGTTTCAAGCATATTCTTTTGATTGTTGACGCGTATACACGATTTACCTGGTTATTCCCGGTCAAAACGACCAATACTAAAGAAACGATTAAACATTTCGAAGGTTTATTTCAAATGTTTGGTAACCCGGTTGAAATAGTCTCTGATAGAGGCACGGCGTTTACCTCACACGAATTTTCCGAATTCTTAAGTGTAAAGAATATTAAGCATCGTAAAGTAGCAGTAGCAGCCCCTTGGGCAAACGGATTAGTTGAGAGGGTGAATAAATTTCTAAAGTCTTCTTTGAGAAAATTGGTCGAAGACCCTCGTAAGTGGAAGGATAGCCTGAGTACAGTTCAGTACGTGATTAATAATACATATCACTCATCACTTAAAAGTTCTCCCTCAAAATTACTCCTAGGGTATGACCAGCGGAGTCATGCAGATGCTAAATTAGTGAACTATCTTAATCATTTAGCTAAGGTTGAATTCAACTTTGAGACGTATCGCGATTCAGTTCGTGAAGCGGCATTGGATACTACTGAAGGTATTAAAAGTTATAATAAGTCGTATTATGACAAATTACATAAAAAACCAACTGAATACAATTCAGGAGACTTGGTGATGATACGCGATACAATTGTTAAACCCGGTGAGGACAGGAAATTGAAACCTTCATACAAAGGTCCTTATCGAATCGCAAAAGTTTTAAATAAGAATCGTTATGTGGTTGAAGACATTCCCGGCTTTCATGCTACATCACGTCCTTACAATTCAATATTATCACCAGATCGACTGAAACCATGGATTAAAGCAATTAATCCCGAAACTTCTACGGAAATCACGAGTGTTCCGACTCAAGATTAAAATTGTTTGCGTTTAAATTAGTTTAAGGTTATATTGAGTTTAGCGTTTTGAGCGATTTTATATTTTATGTTCTTGAATTTATTAATCATAATCAGTTTCTTTTAAGTGCAATGTATGTGATAAATGAATGAGTACAAATTGGTTAATTTAAGTGTTGCGGAATCAAACATGTATTTTATTATTTTAAGAAAACTGTACAACATTCGGGTCGAATGTCATGTAGGCTGGCCGAACTGTAAGAAATCGAAAGGCGCATATTTAAATTTCCCGGCAACTGGCGCCGCCTGCAATATACGAGCGCTGCGGTAGTCTCATCGACTAGAGGCATTAGTGTGTCCGCGTCAGCCAATGAGCGCGGCGGATGGCTGTGATTGGTCGAGAGATGAGGTGATGCTTCGCGCGAGTCGAAGTGTAACGGTCGAACAGGTCCGAGCATGTTCTGGCTCGTCCGGGCATGTACAAGAGAAGTCTACGAAAGTCCGAAGCGATCGGACGTGTGCCGGAGGGCTGAGGCCTATGTAATATCGTCCCGGCGTTTTATCGGTAGTGAGCTATTGTAACGTAAAGAAATATACAGTGAAAAGTATAATACGTGTTAATTCTCCTTCCTATCCGATCGTGCATCCCGTATCGTGTTCGTAGACATTAATTACATCCTGACAAACTTACAATTTTACAATACCTAAGTCTATATATGATTATAAATATTTTATTTGTATTTGAAAAAAACACTTACCTTGGTGGGATTCGAACTCGGGACCTCTGGATCGTGAGCCAACTGCCTTACGTGGTAGACTACTTCTTAATTTAATGTAAGTGTTATATATAGTCTACATATGATAACCAGTGCAAATATATAATTTTTCAAAAATCATCTTAAGAAACAAATTCAATTTAAAAAGAATAATAAAATTTTGAATTGGATATATGATATAATATTTCTTAATGTCGGGTGAATGTCAGAAAAAAAAACCAGTACCGGCTCATTACGAAATTTATTTGTGTTCGTAAATATATTTATGAAACCGCGTCGCGACAGTGCGCGTTACTAACGCTCGCGGTTAATCTATGTATTTTATGTATATAACGTAATACTTCTAAAAATTGTATAAAAATTAATAATTTTAAATTATCTAAAAATTTAAATTTACTTATAAAACTTAAATATTAATATGTTGGAAACATTACGTATATAAATCTATTATACATCCATAATAGACGTCTAATGGATGTCCATTATGGATTTGTAGAAGATATCTATGATGGAGACAGTATGGATCTCTATTAGAGATCTATATCTGACGTCCACCGTGGAGATAGAGGTCGCATGGAGCTATGGAGGTTGTGTGGACGTCTAATGGATGTTATGTTTCGTGTGGGGCTGCAAAACTATTTGCATAATATAAATTATCTAATTGCATTTCTATCAAGAGAAAATGCGAGTAAAATTCGATTGGATAATATTTTTTATGAAAATGGTTATGTGCAGCTATATTCAAGTTTGTCGACTGGATAGGCCTTAAAACGCATATCCATAAGGAATCCATAAAACGTCTAGTTAACGTCTATTAGTTATCCATCAAAGCTCCATTAAACGTCTAGTTTACGTCTATTAGTTATCCATCAAAGTTCCATTAAACGTCTAGTTTACGTCTATTAGTTATCCATCAAAGCTCCATTAAACGTCTAGTTAATGTTTATTAGTTATCCACCAAAGCTCCGTTAAACATACAGTTAACGTCTATTAGTTATCCATCAAAGCTCCATTAAACGTCTAGTTTACGTCTATTAGTTATCCATCAAAGCTCCATTAAACGTCTAGTTAATGTTTATTATATAGTTATCCACCAAAGCTCCGTTAAACATCCAATTAACGTCTATTAGTTATCCATCAAATCTCCATTAAACGTCTAGTTAACGTCTATTAGTTATCCATCAAAGCTCCATTAAACGTCTAGTTAACGTCTATTAGTTATCCATCGAAGCTCCATTAAACATCTATAGTTAATCTATACCAGGCCTGTCTAACCTGCGGCCCGTGGGCCACTCGTGGCTCTTTTCCCTACCACGGAGCTCGAGCTCGACTCCCCCCACTCTTCCAGTTGATTTCCCGACTCTTCCCATATTTGACACGTATTCCTAGTCCTAGCGGATATAGCATCTAGCATCTTAGCTTGCTTCCCAGATAGCGCAAGGACGTCCATTGTACGTTCAGTGGACATCCGCTTTTGGACATTTGGACGTCCATACAAAGTCCAAATAAGGTCCGTTGGACGTCCTATGTACGTCCCATGGACGTCCATTTGTCACAACTTTGTACGTCCGCAGATTGTCCAAAACGTACCCAATTTTGGACCTATAATGGATTGCTTTTGAACCTATTTTGGACATCTTTTTTAATTGTAAATTTTAATTAAAAGTTACACGCAGAAAATTTTTCTCGAAAATACAAGTATACACGAACGAAGTAAATACCATACTAATCTTGCACGGCTAGGATATAGTCATAATATGCAAAAGATTTCAAGACAGTATAAGAAATTTAGAGAGCAAAGAATAAAACTATACGCAGAAGTAAATATTTCTATCAAGTATGGAACTTGAGAACGCTGTAGAGACCCTGCCGAGCTGCCCTAGATATAGAGGTCGATGTTGAACCTTAATTGCGCGAAAGTATACCGGCGATGCGCCGCGTAGCGGGTGCGAGCTGAACCCTCTCGCCGCGCGAGCCCGCGTTGTCGCTCGCACCGCGCGCCTTCCGTCGTCCACGATCGTGTGCAATCGAGTGGCCTCCGCGTAAGCGAGTCGCGCCGAGCTCCGGGGAGTCCGGAGGAACGAAAAAAGAAAAATGATTTAATATTCAATTACCCACTAATAACTTTCATACGTTGTTATTTAGAAAAAATTTTACAGATGAGAAGCTTTCAAAGCATTTTTTGATGATACCATTTTCAGAATTCAATTATTTCATTTTGTTCAAATAATAGACGTGTACTTAATTTAATAAAATAAATAATTGAATCAATAAATTGAAAAATCAACAAAATTGTTTTGTTGATTCTACAATATTTTTCCCTTAGTGTAGTCATGCAGAAATTCGATAAATAATTAAGAATGAGAAGCGAGCTCCTTCTGCCACTTGAATTCAAAGTGAACTGATCTCAAGAGTCGACATTAAAAACAAGGACATGTAAGCCATAACAAATATTAAAAGTATAATTACATATAGGTACAGCCGTTATGACCTGTTGTATATTGTGTTTGAACTCTCCGTATCTTTTAAAATGTTTTGTTCACATTCGCAATGCTATCCAATGATCATTTTTCTAACTGCCCAAAGCGTGTCAGGCCGTTAGGCTAACAGCCGGCTTTTAGCCTAAGAAGCTGAATTTACTAGGCTATTACACTAATTCACGGTTCATTACTCTATTGGCCGGCGTTTAGCTAAGTTTCTAGGATTTTAGCTAACGGGCTGATTTTTTTATAAGCCTACGATATATATATATATATATTAGGGCGTGTCATTTTGGGGCAACTTTTTTTTTTCATTTTACGAATAGCATATATACTTCCAAAAAGGTAAAATAAAATACCTGTTAAAATTTTAGCCCTTAATATTAATATTAACAAGTCGCTCAACGCGATTTTTTATTTTTTATTTAGTAAGATAGAAAAAATTTTATAACTATCTAACAAAGTAATACAGCATTGCGCCACATAGATTTTCTGTAGTAAATTTACCGCTCTACAAAAAAGATCTCTTATCATTTTTTCATAAATTTAACCGTTCAAAAGATATTCAAAGTTAAAGTTTGATAAATTTTATAAAACTTGTTTTTGCTTCTTATGAATTTTGTATCATATCGACTATCAAAAATTATGAAATAACCAATACATATTTTTGTAGAAAATTTAACGATCTACAAAAAAAATCTCTTATATTTTTTTCATAAATATAACCATTTAGACGATATTAAGGTTTAAAACTTTGAACTTAAACCTTAATATCGTCTAAATGGTTATATTTATAAAAAAAATATAAGAGACCTTTTTTGTAGATCGTTAAATTTTCTACAAAAATACGTATTGATTATTTCATAATTTTTGATAGTCAATATGATACAAAATTCATAAGAAGCAAAAACATGTTTTATAAAATTTATCAAACTTTAACTTTGAATATCTTTTGAACGGTTGAATTTATGAAAAAATGATAAGAGATCTTTTTTGTAGAGCGGTAAATTTACTACAGAAAATCTATGTGGCGCAATGCTGTATTACTGTTTGTTAGATAGTTATAAAATTTTTTCTATCTTACTAAATAAAAAATAAAAAATCGCGATGAGCGACCTGTTAATATTAATATTAAGGGCTAAAATTTTAACAGGTATCTTATTTTACCTTCCTGAAAGTATATATGCTATTCGTAAAATAAAAAAAAAGTTGCCCCAAAATGACACACCCTAATATATATATATATATATATATATATATATATATATATATATATATATATATATATATATATATATATATATATGTATATTAAATATAATAAATAATTAAAAGTCAAAAATAAGATCCAAGTATGATCATAAATTAGACATCCACAGGATGTTTCAAATAGGACATCCGTTTCATTACCAACAACGGACATCCCTTGAATGTCCATTTTATGTCCATGGACGTGCGGACATAAATTGGACTTAAAACGGACGTCCTCGGGACGTCCAGTGCTATCTGGGTTATGAGCATCGTGCATTTTACGATATACTGCTTACTGTTCCCACGTTACGACGTGTATGCACAGTACAATTTAAAGGCTTAAACCATATTATTAAAACTGAATATTATTTCAAGTTATTTATTGATCGGCCTGACTGGCAATAATTGATCAATGTTAAACGACGTTTTGATCTCTAATTTGGGTCTCCTTATTAAATTACATTTAATGCTGGAACAACATAAATTGCCGGTAACATTTGCCACAAAATGTTGAAAAGAATCTATTTTTAAATAAAACCTTGCAACAACAATGTCTTGCAGCGTCTTATGCTATTTTTTTAGAAATTGCACGAGCAAAAAAGTGCTTTTCAGATGGAGAGTTTATTAAAAAGTGTGCAATTGAAATGGCTAGAGCTTTCGATAATACACGTGCAATACAATTATTCGAAAAAGTACCATTAATATAGCTATACTCTACTTCTACTTCTATTCTGTTGTGAGAAACCGTTGCCCCACTACTGATACTACTGGATGGTGGGGGAAGTCTGAAGTGGTAAGAGTGGGAGCAGTGGCTCCTTCGCTTCGAGCAGTTACTTCGAGCAGTTAGACAGGCCTGATCTATACAATGTCTAAAAAGAGATGTCTTAAGTTACATATAAATACAATTGTTTAAATACTCCTAAAAAATGTAAAAATTAATTATATTAAATTATCTGAAAATTTAAATTTGCTGATAAAACTTAAATATTGATCTATTAAAAACATTATTTATATATAAGTCTATTACCCAAATAGCACCGTACATCTTATGGACGTCCGTTTTACGTCCATTTTACTACCATACGTCCATGGACATAATAAGGTCGTCCATTGTACATCCATATAAGGATGTACATTGGACTAATAAAGAGGGACGTCCAGTGGACATCCATTTGAAATCCCCTTTACATAACTAATTTATGAATATATACTGTACATCCATTGGACATTTGTACATGGACTTATTTTGGATTTATTATTATATTCATATTTTTTGTCACAAAAATGAGTTTTGTAAGGCATAGCGTTACTCTCCCGTCACGTAAGGCATTTTAACTTTTCCGTCGTCATGTCTACACCCAAAAAAAGTATTCTATTTACAAAGTGAAATTTCCTGTAATCTCATATTCTAAGCAAAAACTTTTACAGAAAGAGTATTCCTCTGTCAATAAAGTGGACTATTCATCAAGAATCTAGTACATATTATTCTAACGGTTTTCCTCTTGTATTAAGAGGGAATATGTTTACTTGAAGCGCGGGCTGTACGACGGGCCGCGCGCGGCACGGCGAGAGAGTTCAGCTCGCGCCCGCTACGCGGCGCATCGCCGGTATATTCTCGCGTGATTAAGATTCAACATCGATTTCTATATCTAGGGCAGCTTGGTAGGGTTTCTCCAGCGTTCTTAAGTTTGCTGGTCAGGGCGTGCTCACTAGCAGGGCCTCTGACATAACTCTTTTTGATCACAAAGTGTGCTCCTCATCCGGGGCCTTCGTTTAATCAAATGTATTATAGAGAGAGCAAAATTCAAAAATTTGTTTGCATTAACACAACCAAATTATTTGTTTGGTTTGTTAACAAGAAAAAATATGTTTATAATAGTATGCGTAGCAGTCTTTTTTTATGGCGTGATCATACGCGTGCAGATACCATATATAATAAACCGAAATATGTCCAGTAAAGGTTTGAATTTTGTCCATTCAAGATCCATAATTCGTCCATTCGTGTCCAATAATGGACGTCTTATGGATGTCCACTGGAGTTGCAAACGGACGTACAGTGGACGCCCCGTGTATGTCCGCTGTACTCGGTATGGACGTCCGTGGACGTACACAACATCCGGCATGGACGTCCGTTGTACGTACATAGGACGTATTTGTGTTTATTGGGTTATACATCCATAATAGACGTCTAATGGATGTTCATTATGGATTTGTAGAAGATATCTATGATGGAGATAGTATGGATCTCTATTAGAAATCTATTTGACGTCCACCATGGAGATGGATGTCGCATGGAGCTATGGAGGTTGTATGGACGTCCATTGGAGGTTGTGTTCTGTGTGGGTGATATTTGCGTTGTACAAATTTCCTAAACATTATTAGTTAAATCATTGTTTGTACAATTCTCATGCGGTTCATGGATATTTTAGTTGCAAATTATAAACAATAAAAATATAATATGTGGCATATTTAATTTTTACTTAATTTGTCCTCCAGACATGATATACAACAACCTCAGTCAATATATAACATTGGTGTATAAGTATTTCAAATACTTCGTATAGCCATTAGGTATACCTACACGAATATTAACGATACACTGGATGATTTGGCCACAACTAGAACACTGCAATAGCCAGTTATGGCCATCCCATGGCCAAAAATGGAGAATTATATTAATACATGATCTAGTTTTTGACACCCATTATTATTTTTTAAATAGAAGTCAAATACGTGGTTATGCATTTCGAGGTCAATTTTTAGACTTTCCGCAAGCCAATTACACAAACATTACTCACAATTATGTCTTTTACACAATTATTATAACGTTTAACTTATCTCGTATTCTTAACGTTTTCCACAAGAAAATGCAACAGTTCATACACCTCGGTTATAAACCGTAGTTTTGTCATAAAACAAGTTCTCTACTCTGTATCGGCGGGTAGCTTGACCAACACAAATACCGTATAAACAAAATCCTTCAATTCACGTAGCGCGAACATGAATTGTTTACTAAATAATTCGAAAGATTCGTCGAAGTGGCCACAAATGAAGCAGTGGCTACAAATGGTGCACCGACCCTAGTGGTTCGATTTCGGCATCCAAGTATGCTACACGTCGAAGGCATGACTTACAAACTTATTGATAACATGTACCAATATTTAACACAAAAACATTCGCCTGCTTCGTTATGTACTGTAATAACGAATGCAGATAAACGCACATCATGAGCAACTAAACACCCGATAGTGACTTAATTCAATATAGCCGCACCCTTCACTGCCACTTGCATCTCGCACTCATCAGCTTTTCGGCAGTGCGTCCATAGATGTTAGTGGTCTAGTATAAAAGTCTGTGGATATTATATATTTATAATATATCCGATATGAACATTTCATATCGGAAAGACGTTATATATTGCCAGTCACGGTCGATTTAAATTACTTTAATTGTTATTCTATATACTGGCGAAAGAAAATTTAGTATTCTGTTTAATATTATTATATATTTACAACATTATGATAATAATATATATATTATATATATTTATATAGCTAATTTTGCATATTATTTCTCGATTAACGCTGCAATGTTTTAATTGTAGTTCTGTTGTCAGCTTACCAGAAGTGGCTGCCGGAATCCGCGCACACAGAAGTTGCACAGATATGGCCGCCTTTGTAATTAAGAATAAAACATTAGGATTGTAATTATACAGTTTTTTAGATAATTAAATTATTTTATATATAAAAAAATCGAAATGCATCAGTTTTAGCCCTCCAGCAAGGGTTCGATTGCGTATCTTGAAATAATGAGGTAAAAATTACAAAAGTGAGAAATTTATTAGCGTATCTATGATTTTATTTATCAAAATCTAGTAAACTCTGTTAACTTTTGTCATTTTTACCTCGTTTCAAGATACACAATCGACCTCCAGACGTACGCGGCGGTTTATTTTAGGCCAATTCCTTTTAGTGACACAAGTCGACACAAGTGTCGTTCTGTCTTTGTTATTCATTGAATGCCAAGAAGGATAGAACGATGTTTGTGTCGACTTGTGTTACTAAAAGGAATTGGCCCTTTATCGACTTTAAAAGTTGGCGGGAAGTCGACTTTTTTCATGACGGGAAGTCGACTTTTCGTCATGACGGGAAGTCGACTTTTCGTCATGACGGGAAGTCGACTTTTCGTCTGACGGGAAGTCGACTTTAAATCGGTGGTTTTTGGGACATTCGCCGACTTCAAGTCGACTTAAAGTCGACTTTTGGCCTTAAAAAAGTCGACTTTTCTGCCAAAGTCAGTTTCGGTAGAAGTCGGCTTCAAGTCGACTTAAAGTCGACTTTTTGCTCTTAGGGCTCATAGAGGAAGTTTTGTGATGGGGGGAAATTTTTTTTTCGAGATTTTGAAATAGGTTTAGGGTGCTGTCACATGGCGGTCAGAAATTCAGAAAACGGAATCTCGGAAAAGTAACGGAGAGGGGGTCGACCAATCAGAGTCAGCTCGATCGGTGCGATTTTTCAAGGGCCGGGCTTCCCATGGAACGACTTTTACGGAAAACTAAATGGCATTCTAACCTTAACATATTTTTAAATTAAAGAAATTTCTATATAATTTTAGAGTATAATAAAAAATACGTCGAAGCTTTATTTTTTAATAGACTCTACTACTACGGTAAGTATCTTTTGTCTTCTAAAAAACAATAAAAATAATTTTTTCAATTTTTACTTATTCCGGAAATATCAGTCCATGGGGAGCCCAGTCACAAAAATTTCGGACTGACAAGTCCGCAATTTTTGCATTTCCGAGATTCCGAATTTCTGACTGCCATGTGACAGCACCCTTAGAATGTTCCAAAATGTCGAGAAATCACATTAGTAGAAAATGTCCGGAAATATATATGTGTGTGTATACGGATTTTTTTGTACATGCATCTACTTCTACAATTTTTTAGATACCGGGTTGAAATTTTGCACACAAATAGAGTATCATTGAAAGAATGTTCTCCTCTAATTTTCTTAAAATCCGTCGACCAGTATGGATTTTAAGGAAATTTTTATTTTTCAGAAAAATGTGTTTTACTCTGTACCCTAAAGGTGGGTTTTCATGGGCAGTGAAATGCTGCAGCAGCAAGCAGCAGTTTAGTAATTTCCTAGAAATTACCAAGTAATTTCTGGAAAAGTTTAGTAATTTCTAGGAAAGTTTAGTAATTTCCTAGGAATTTTCTAAGAAATTACTAAACTGCTGCTCGCTGCTGCAGCATTTCACTGCCCATGAAATCTCACCTAGAGCAAAAAGTCGACTTTAAGTCGACTTCTACCGAAACTGACTGGCAGAAAAGTCGACTTTTTTAAGGCAGAAAGTCGACTTTAAGTCGACTTGAAGTCGGCGAATGTCTCAAAAACCACCGATTTAAAGTCGACTTCCCGTCAGACGAAAAGTCGACTTCCCGTCATGACGAAAAGTCGACTTCCCGTCATGACAAACAAACTTGCATAGGTGCATAACCATATGCATAAAGAAACGGATTGGTCTATTCTCCTTATGGACATGCATATGGACCAATCAATTCTCTTATGCTTATGTTTATGGGCTTATGCAAGTTGTGTAGATATAGCTTTATCGTGTCCTGTCTCGCGGCACGTATTACTCGCGTAAGCTAGCACAATTTGCGCAGAAAAGCGGAACAATATGGTGATAACTAGACATTTATATTCCTTTATTAAACGTGTTGACTTAATTAATTGCAATTTGTATTAGTATGCTTATCTTTTCACCCTAAGAGCACAGTTGACAGGAAGTCGACTTGCAAGTCGACTTCCTGTCAACTGTGCTCTTAGGGTGAAAAGATAAGCATACTAATACAAATTGCAATTAATTAAGTCAACACGTTTAATAAAGGAATATAAATGTCTAGTTATCACCATATTGTTCCGCTTTTCTGCGCAAATTGTGCTCCATGTAATATAAGGAGAAATAAACTTGCGGAACAAGCGCGTCAAATGTTCGTTCTTTTTTACAAATTACAAGCTTAATTTACAAATACTATAATATACTTCTCAATACTCAAATACTTTATACTGGACCCAACTGGACGATTCATTGTAAACTGTTCATTATAAACGTTTTACACTTCTTTAGTGCTGGTCTACAACCTTGCTTTAAAGGGTATTTAAGCTCTAAGCTGTGAGAAATTGACCAATCACAGTCGAGTATTCTCTTCACATTTTATTGTGATTGGTCAATTTCTTACGGCTTAGAGCTTAAATATCCTTTAAGTGCTGGTCTACAATCTTGCTTTAAAGGGCATTTAAGCTCTAAGCTGTAAGAAATTGATTAATCGAGTATTCTCCTCACATTCCATTGTGATTGGTCAATTTCTTACGACTTAGAGCTTAAATATCCTTTAAAGAAAGGTTGTAGACCAGCACTAAAGCAAGGTTGTAGACCAGCACTTATGTTACTTATTTAGCACGTACTTCTTGGCACACACACACACACACACACACACACACACACACACACACACACACACACACACACACACACACACACACACACACACACACACACACACACACACACACACACACGAAACACGCATAAATTCCGCTGTTCCGTTCAAATGGGATAGAAAGAAGCGACGGAATAAACGCGGAATCTATAGTTACTTTTTTTCCGCATTTCCGCGCTCCATGTAATGGCACCCTCATCCTTAGGTTTGTTCGCGTCGCATACTCCAATAAACACCAAGAGCACTTGGATCACGGATAAAAGGTCGCGATTGGAGCAGATGAGTTTTTGGAGTGCGTTGGAGTGATTAGGAGCATGGTGGGGCATGCGACGCGAACAAACTAGAGACCCTCTAAGAACAAACCTCTTCTCTCTAACGTAACAGATCGCGCGCGCGACCGCTTCCGGGAAAGTGCAAACGGATTTTTAAATCCACGACGCGCATCGCGATTCAACATGGTGGCGATCAGCTGTCTTCTGTCACAATGACATTCGCGACGAACGAGCGATAAAATTAATTAGCCCCCGATCGATGCGCGATGTGCACGCGTTACGGTTGATCGCGGTTCGAAAAGTCGGGACCGCGCGACGGCAACGTGACACGTGTCGTCGTCTCAGCCCGTTTCCTCGTAGCTGCCGAAGGCGCGCTACGCGACGCGACGCGCCTCGCTTCAAGTAAGTGGCGGGTGTACGCACAAAAAGCAATATGGTGACGGTCAGAGGATAGTCGTGAGCGCACACGGGGGATGTTTAATAATATTTATCATTGTCGGCAACGTGCGTCGGTGAGCGCGAGTGATGAACTTGACGTGACCGAGAGCCTCTCGTTAGGCTAAAGAATCCAGCCACCATGTGCGATGTGTGCGTCGATTTTCACGATCTTCTGCTCTCCTGTAAGTGGATATTGGCACACAGTAGCGTTCCCCCCTCGACTCTTAACCTATCCAAGCGAATTCGTTTGCCAACGCTCGCCGACGGACTCCTCGAGAAATCACCTCGGGGAAACGACGAACGGCCGTCGCCGACGCGACAAGCGCGTTCTCGCTCTCGCTCTCGAGACCTGCTCCTGCGAAACGTAACCAAGCAGGGTAGCGTCTTATAACCTTAATTGTCGTCGAAGCTTTTGTTCCAAGACTGCGAGGCCGAGAATGTCGTGATTCAGACGGCACGTTTCTACATCCCGTATCATCTTCCTGCGGAAATAAATAATTCTTGCAATCTTCGACCAAACGTTACAGCGATTTGATTTTTCGCCTTCAATTGTGACGCGAGTTTTCGAACGAAAGCGGGCCACACGTTTTCTTAAGCCACGCGGATCGAACTTTCCTGACGAAGCTTCACGTTGTTCGAGAACTTTCAGTTAGCATTGTCGAAAATCGCCCATTGGAGATTTTCCAATTAGTTCCTTGATACTTTGAACAACATTTGATGACGCGTAAAACGTTTGTGATTTTTTAAAGTTTATTTCACATTTTTGTTGCGCGAAATCCATAAAGAAAAACGTGATTTCGCGAACGGTGTCTGAAATTTATTTTTTAGTTTAGATTTACCTTCTAGGTTCTAATATGGTATTTTTCTAGATGATGAGCGTTCATCGAAAGAACAAGATGCATTGGCGACGTTGTACATATCGGATGTCGACACAACAATGCACTATGTTAACCAGTGGATGCAGAGGTATATTAATCTAATTGATAACTTTAATACCTTTTATATCTTTGTTTGTTAACCTTTTTGTAACGATTGAACTAAACAAGGATTGCTACTACGCTGTAAAATACTCCACAGTCTTTGGTCAGACTCTTCCTCGTGCACAAAGATGAAATTAATAATACATAAGACAATTGTATTATGTAAATTAACACGTTTGTTTAGAGTGTTATAAATAAGGCCAAGAAACTAGGGAAAGTTGTTCCAACAAGTTGTAATGAAAGTAATGCTTACAGTATCTCTACATATTTGTAATAAACTGGATTTTTATAGCAAAAATTTTATAATTATTTTTATCTTATACATTGTTATTATAAACATGCTTAATCACGCAATAATTATTCTTACATTTATCTCTTCTTTTTTCTAGACAATGTATGTGCTGTTATCGCGAAATTAAAAATTTTGATCGATTTATAAGGCTAACTCAGAGCATTGTGCTCTGTACATTGCAACAGTTGCAAGCTATACAGCAAAATGAACAGCAGGGAGATGTCGCTAAGGAGATGCCTAAGGATGGGAAGGATGAGGAAGAAAGAAGTAACAAGCGAAAATCCACCGATAGCACGGAGCACGCACAAGTGGGAATTCAGGCGAAACAAATTTGGTCTCAGCACGATAAGGAAAAGTTGTTTCTTCTTCTTTCGAAAATTTTTTTACTCAACTTTCCTCTTTATATCGCTATGAAGCATGGTGGTGTAATCAACCCGTTAGCTCCTGTCAAGGTAAAAACTTTTTTGTGTAGTTTATTCACTCATCTGTGTTCTAGATTGATCGATTGCTTTGTATCTTACAGGATGAAGGTGGTTACTGCGAGCCACACGACCCTGAAGTACCGGCGCCTTTGATCCGCGCAGTATCTATATTTTGCCATCAAGGAGGCTTTAATTTGGTGTCTGCTTGTTTCGATATGGAAAGCACACTGCCCGTTACCCTTGCGCATTCTATAGTTGCGGTTATTTGTAATCTGAAACTTTGGTTAAACTATGCCAGTGTCATTCAACTGTTTATACCATTACGCAGTCGTGTTATGAAATATATGTGCCGTTTAGAGGACAAGGAATTGCGTACTCCGGCTGTTAGAACCATGGCAGGTATGCTTCCAAAGTTAAAAAATGTACATGTGCATTATATTCTCGATTCACGTTTACGAATATATAAATTAATTCTTAATTTCTATTTGAACATTATGTTTTTTGTGTATATTTAGATTTTATGTGGAGCGCGGTGAAGGATCCGATAGACTCCGTATTACCAAGCTTCGATCGTGATGGACTTGACTTAGCATTTAAATATTTTACTAGTACAACTCTGACTATGAGGCTGGCTGGCGTAGCTCAAATAAACGCTCACATTACTGCGTCTAATGAGCTCTGTAATAGCGAGACTGTTGCCGAAGTTGAGCAAGTTGGACACGCGCTTGCCGCTTGGTTGACTGAAAATAACATCATAGCTCATATATTCGGACCAAACTTACACGTAGAGGTTATTAAACAGAGTCACATCATATTAAGCTTTTTGGCTATGGAAGGTAGAATTACACCTTCGGACATGGACACCATGTGGCAAGCGGCACAATTGAAGCATTGCGGTCGTCCGGTTTACGATCTGTTGGCGCCTTTGGTCAAACATCTGGCTCCTACTCCCGTACTTCACTTGTACTCTTTGCTAGGCAAATTGGAACCTAAGGACCACACAGAACAGAGCTTGTTTTTAGCATCGGCTTTAATCAAGTTTATTTGGACATCCGGCCGCTCAGCTTATCCAAGAGGTCTGGTAATGAAAAATAGAGACATTTTAAGGAGTACCGGAAGTGGAGTCGGTGGAAGTAGTAGCAGCGATCCAAGTGGCATGGATGGTAGTAGCCCAGAGGACGACGAAGAGGAACCTAGTCCAACGCTATCTGACGGACCGTCACCTAGAAAACAACCTAGAGGCTACAGCAGCGATGGCGAAGGTATGTAAAACTTGTAAAAACATTCAATAAAATCTTGATTTCTTTGTTTACATCTTGTTGTACGCTTGTTGTAGGACATTATAAAGGAAAGAATCTGACAACCACCACCATCGAATCAAGTCTAAATGATATTGAAGGCCTGAATTCTGACAAGTTTGAATGTAATAGAGAATTGATCAAGGACTCCTCGACGAACGTCATTCGAGATGAGGTAAAGAGCAAGCAGAGCGGATCTGATGCTGAAGCAGACACGGAGAAGTCTAATACTGAGGAAATGTTCGTGCATGAGAAGAAAAAGCGAAAAATTCTGCGTAAGCGAAAGAGACCACAGAAGCGTTCTTTAAGTGCGGTTGAGAAAACCTTGGAAGATATCGTTGGTCAAGATGTTAACATGAAATCGAAGGATCTGCTTGTAGACGGAAAAAGTAGAACGGAAGATATGCTGAACAGAAGTCTAGACGCTTTGGCCTCCTTGGAAGAGCCGAAGAGTGTCGACGCGTTGGATCGCGTTAAGCAACAAGCGATGGCTTTAGATCCAAACGAACAACAAGTTCCAACCACGGCGGCTCTACTAAGACGTAACAAAAATAAATATATGTCTATAGTAGGATATAACGTGGATCGAGCAGCCGATTCGGCAGATAGTTCGCACGACGAGGATGATAGTGATGTAGCGGGTGTGCTCGCTGCCGCAGATGGCCCTGGAGCGGTGATATCTGAGCTTGCTGGTTTGGTGCATGCGTCTGGTCCTACGTTTTTACCTTCGGGATTGGACGAGATGCTCTCTGACGAAGAGGGTTCGTACAGCAGCAGAATATCGAACAAAAGTGAAAAGAACATGGCTGACTTTGACGGCGAAGAGAGCGGTTGTGAAGAGGAATTAGCTCAATTAGCCGCACGTCACCTAACTGCTATTCAAATGCAAGCTTATCATCCTCATCATTCGCACTCGGCCATGACGATTAGAAGATCGGTTTGTCAGCAGTCGCAAGTGCGAACCGCTCGACAAACGGCCACGAGATTGAGTTCGCAGTTTAATTTGGACACAGTTTGCAAGCCAGGTAATACGCTACTGTGGGATCTTCTTCAGGACGATAAGATAGGTCAGTTAGGGGAAGGCCTGGCCTTAGAAGCGGAAAAGGCACTATGTAATCTTTTGTGCTTCAACGTCGATCGCTTGATCCCGATGAAGTTTATAGAAGGCTGTTTGGAGAACTTGGCGACTAATCGGTCCGTGGTTGTATCTCTAAGATTATTGCCAAAATTGCTCGCAAGCTTCCAACAATTCGGTGCTATGGACGCGCACACGATTACGACCTGGGCCGATCGTGAGCGTGGCATGATGAAACATTTTTTTAACAATCTGAAAACTTATACCAGTACAGGACCGAAGAGCAATTTATATTCACATCAAACAGAGATACAAGTTAGATTACAATTTCTGTCATCAATCTTTTCGCCACTGGGTTCACCCGATTGCTTTCGCCTGAATCTAGAACAAGTGGATATATTGTGGCAATGCCTATCGCAGGATCCAGTCTGCGCTGATGAACTCTTCAGTTGGTTGCTCAGCCAGGCAAAGTCTACGGAGCAGCACGCTTTAGGGATGGACACGCTAAAACATCTGTGTATGCGCAAGTTACCGAGTCTACCGCCGGAAACCATCAGTATGACAGGCCTGAATCTGTTTCAACAATTGTGCAACTTGGCGCGTCTGGCCGCGGCGCACATGGACAGACCACTGAGAGATATAGATTCAGTGGGCATGGACTTCCTGTGGCGGATCGCTCTGAAAGCAAAAAGCACGGACGTCAGTATGGCAGCTATACAGTATCTCAACGGCTACTACATGTCACGACAGCTGACACAAGAGGCGGAATTTGTATCACAGTGCATGATGCATCTCGCTGCGGCCAGTGCCGATCTTGAAACTAACGAGGAGGCTAGTCTACGCTGCATACAGCGCGCCTTGCTCCTGCTGAGGACGCATTTGGAAGCCTTTCGGAAACGTTATGCTTATCATCTGCGTCGTTGGGTGCTGGAGGGCAGAAGTGCCGCCAGCCACGTAGCGATGAACACGTCTGAGAAAGGTCAACAATTAAGGATCTTTGTGCAGCCAGCTGGTATACCAGAGAAGACAAGTTTTACTCTTCTCAACACCGACTATGTAGCGGATTTAAGGGCTGAAGTTGCTAAATGGTGGGACGATACGCAGAACACTCAAGAGAAATCAGCGGTTCCTGCGAATATTGCTCAAAACGGTGGATCGGTTTTAGGATCGTTGCTTACCGACGGTCCCATCAGGATGATTACCCAAGGTCAGGAATTGACTATTGAATACGATGAGAAGACCTTGCAGGAGATGGGCTTTAAGGATGGGCAATTGGTATTTATTTCACCCGGTGCCAGTAGAGGTAACGGTAGCCGCTGCAGCAAACGAGACATGGATTCACCCTCGTTGTTACCACCTCCGCCTAGAGAGTCCTTGCCTACTTTGTTGTTACTTCGACCGCAGTATTTCGAGCAGCTGTTTACGCTTATGAGAACACTCAGCGCAATGAGAACAACCGTGAAGGGAGGCCAAGAAATTCCTCATACGAAGGCGCAGGTACTCTCGAGAAGAGTTTGGGACACGCTTACTTTGTTACCTACAAGTCCAACTTTGTTACGAGGTTTCCAGAAACTCGGTGAGACTTCTCTTCAGGAATTACTTGATCCGGCAAGTCCGCAGAAGTTGATGTATTCGCTTTACATAGTCGAGTCCCTGAGTCGGCGAGGTGCAACGAATCAGCCATCGCCAAATAATCCTACCGTATCAGCGACGACGCATGAAGGCGGTGGCGATGCAGACGACAATCATGATGATAAAGAAAAAGATTTGGCTTGGTCCACCCTGTTTGTGCAGTATGGTGGTCTCCGGCATCTTTTTGATATTTTCATGTCGGGTTGCTTGGAACAAGGAGATGGCAGCGAGTGGCAACAGGATTGTCTTGCCAGTCTGCTGAAGCAACTTTGTCACCTCGGCGTCGTAAAAGAAGAGAAAAAACGTAATAAAGCGGACAAACCGTTGCTGGTGCCTAGACTCAGCGAAGCGATGCTGAGAATGATGAACGTCGACACAGTGATGCCAAGGATAACGAGCATTCTAAACGATGCTTCGCTACCGCTCGATCCAAATCACTACAAAACGGGACTCTTTGGCCGATCTCAAGTGATACATTACACCATGGCGCTATTAGTCTGCTGGGTGCACAGCGATCCAGCAGTTAGACAATATTTGTTCTCGTCGTCCGAGCCGTTTGGAAAAACGTGGCTGCGTAGACTGATATTGGAAGATCCTGAGCCGGCAGTGAGACGCGAGGTATGCACGGCTCTATACAGACTATGCCTGGGCAGTACTGGCGCAGAAGACGATAGCTCGGATCAGATGCCAGGACTGATCGTACCCATGTTAAATACCCTACTAGAACATCTCGTGATCGCCGAAGCTATGCAACCATCTCATCGTAAGCCAGATCTACCACTGCACTTACACACCGTTTTAGACGAAGGAAAGGAGCCTTATGGTCCAGCCTGCAAGGATTATTTTTGGTTGGTGTGTCGTTTGGTGGATTCCCTTCCAGAGGAGACAATTCGGGAAAGTTCGACGGATGACACTTCCGGCACAACGATCGATCTTGAAACGCTGGCCATCCGAGTGATCGACTCCGTGCTTGACAGAGAGCATCTGGAGACACGACATAACACGGTGGAGGATGACGCTTTGGTCGGGTTGATTAATCTCACGTGTAACATAATGACGCACAATCCACCCTGCAAGCAGGGTAAAATCGGTCAAAATTTGTTAGACCAGGTGTTCGATTTCCTGTTCGCCTTACCCAGCCCGCGAAGCAAGCATGTGCCCAAGTGTAAGAGCCAGGCATCCAGATCGGCAGCTTTTGATCTCTTAGTCGAGTTGGTGAAATCTGCACCCGACAATTACAGAATACTACACGAGAAGCTGCTCGCTCAGCACCGTCCCGGACCGCATTCCCCGTATCCGTGGGACTATTGGCCTCACGAGGATGGACGTTCGGATTGCGGCTATGTCGGCCTGACGAATCTGGGCGCTACATGTTACATGGCTAGTTGTATGCAGCATCTATACATGATGCCACAGGCGCGCGTTTCTATATTGGGCGCCGATTGCAGTCGTGCGAATAAGCACCAGTTGACCTTACGAGAGCTGCAGAGAATGTTCGCTTACTTGTTGGAATCGGAGAGAAAAGCGTACAATCCGAGAAGCTTTTGTCGTGTATATACGATGAATCACGAGCCGCTCAATACCGGTGAACAGAAAGACATGGCCGAATTTTTTATCGATCTTGTCTCCAAGTTGGAGGAAATGACGTCCGACTTAAAGACTCTGGTCAAAACACTGTTCTGCGGCGTGATATCCAATAATGTCGTCTCGCTTGATTGCGAGCACGTTAGCAGGACCTTGGAGGAGTTCTATACTGTCCGATGCCAAGTGGCAGACATGCGGAATCTCTATGAGAGCTTGGACGAGGTCACGGTCAAAGATACGCTGGAGGGCGACAACATGTATACGTGCTCGCAGTGCGGTAAAAAAGCGCGTGCTGAGAAACGAGCTTGCTTCAAGAAGCTGCCGCATATATTGTGTTTTAATACGATGCGCTACACCTTTAACATGGGCACTATGCTAAAGGAGAAAGTCAACACACACTTTAGTTTTCCGCTTAGACTGGATATGTCCGGTTATGTGGAGAAGAAGCTCATGCCACAGCACTATCAGGACGAGAAGAAAGCGGCGTCCGAGAAGAGAAAGTCCGAGAATGATGGACATTCCAGGTAGAGATGTGCGAACTATTTGAATATGAATCGAATTTGAATCGAATCAGAATCGAATCAGGTAAGATTCGATTTGATTCGATTTAAGTTTGAATTTCTCTGATAATTTGAACTACTCGAAAATTTCGAATTTAGATGGTTCGACTTTGAACCATATATATTGTTAATTTTATAAAATTATATTTTCCGTTAATAAGCAAAACAGTACGATTATGTTAATTCAGTGCATTCAGTATTACAACCGCTCACTGAGCGGCTAAGAAGCAGTCAAAAAGTTTATTTCTCATTTTTGATATGCCTTGTGACCTTATCAAATTGTAAGTAAAAGTTTGAATATATTTAAAAAAAATAGTTCGAGGACTATCAGTATTGGAAAAATGCTATGAGTTATGAGTATTGATAATAAAATAAACTATATATTGTTTTATCTTAATTTTTATGTATGTAATTGAATAATGTTATTGGAGACTGCATTAGAGCATTTTAATAATTTATCTATGATTTTTCGCGAATTGTTTCAGTTACTGCGACATTAAAGTATATTTTATTAGTATATTAATATTTAAATGTTTTTTGCTTTAAAAAAATTTATATTATATAATCAATATTATTTTTCCACATAAAAATATTCTGTTATTATCTACGTGTTAAAATTTAATCTAATAATAATTATATTGTTAATTAAAAATTATATTTCAACGATTTCGAGATTTCATTTGATTCGATTCACTTCGATTCGGATGAAATTTTGTCGATTCGATCCGAATTTGAAGAAAGAAATGAAATTCGACTCGATTCGATTTGACATAAAAATTCTTGATTCGCACATCTCTAATTCCAGATTACTGGTGGACGATGTAGAGGAGGAAGAAGAGCATTATCAGTACGATTTGATCGGCGTGACCGTTCATACGGGAACGGCGGACGGCGGGCATTATTATAGTTTCATCCGGGATCGCACGTCTCCCAACAAGGACAAGTGGTTCCTGTTCAATGACGCCGAGGTCAAACCGTTCGATCCGAATCAGATCGCGGCCGAGTGTTTCGGCGGTGAGATGACCAGCAAGACGTACGATTCGGTGACGGACAAATTCATGGATTTTAGCTTCGAAAAAACCAACTCAGCATACATGTTGTTTTATGAATGGTGCGCCGATCCCGGCGAACAAGCGAAAGAAGAAGAGGCAACCGTCTCGAGTCCAGTCACCGATAGTGCCGATGGTAATACCGGGCGATCCTCGTCGTTTTCACTGGTGCGCAACAATATGAACAAATTGCCGGTGCTGGAACTCAACAAGGAGCTCGAAGACTGGATTTGGCAGGACAATATGCACTTTCTACAAGATAAGAACATATTCGAGCACACGTATTTCGGGTTTATGTGGCAGGTATGCGGCTACATACCACAGACGTTACTCTCAGTCCAACCAGATATCACGGAGATGTCCGCGGAGTTATCCACGTCCTTCTTCATGGAGACGTTTATACATGCCAAGGAGAAGCCGACGATGGTGCAATGGGTGGAATTGTTGACGAAACAGTTTAACGGCTCGGCCGGGGCGTGTGCGAGATTCCTCGAGCGGATGGCTGGCGACTCGTGGTGGCCTATTCAGATTCTAGTCAAGTGCCCTAATCAGATGGTCAGGCAGATGTTTCAACGACTATGCATTCATGTGATTCAAAGATTACGTGCTACACAGGCACCCCTGTACCTTCTCTGCGACGAAGAGAACGACGTCAACACCGTCGGCACCCGATCCTGCGTCACGCGTTTCGTCAGGATGCTGCTGTCGCTCATGGAACACGCCAAGCAGCACCTTAAGCATCTCACCGAGTACTTCAGCTTCTTGTACGAATTTAGCAAGATGGGTGACGACGAGGCTATTTTCCTAATCAGAGTGCAGGCCATCTCTACGATGGTGAACTTTTATCTTGGACATAAGACGCACGAATTCGTCGACGCGGTTAGCGAGGAGGAAGAAGAGGAGGAAATCGTGACCGTGCCTTCGGAAAAGCTCCGACCCGCTTCGCTGGACAAAATGATTACGCTAATAGCATACCTGGTCGAACGCAGTAGAGGGCAAGATCACAGATTGGCGTTGTCGCCGTCGGACCTAAGTGCCGTAGCGGGCGGCAAAGGCTTCCCTTTTCTGTATCAGCAGACGCGAGACGTCATAAATCTCACTCAGACGAGGAATTTGATTCAGTCATTATGCCGTTGGAACGACAGATTGGCGATACACGTTGTCACGATGATATTTCAGGCGATAATGAAGCATACCGACGTATGCCAGCCATTCTTTAAATTGTTAACGTTACTGACGGAAAGTTCGGGGTTGAGTGGATTGCCTTGCATGACTCAATTGATTCTCGGTAGAGTCTGGGAAGCGGCGAGAGTCGCTCCACACGGTGCGCTCGAGTGGCTAGCTCTCGCAGTCACGAGAAGCAAACTGGCACACGCTTGGGTTCTGCAAGAGCTCAACACGTGGCTGCAGCATTATCTTCTCGAGCACTCCAATCAAAGAGTACGCTCGGCCGCCGCCTTTCTGTTGGTATCGTTAGTTCCATCTACACATTTTAGACAGGGCTACCGTAGCGCCCATCGCCTCGGTCTAGGCTGTAATGCGTCGAGAGAACTTCAATTGTCGCCCGAAGCAACGTTGATACTGCATCAGATATATACGGCACTCTTAAGACTGCTTCAGCCTGCGCGACATTACATCGACATACAAACTCATGGTACAATGAAGCTCACTGCCTATTTTGCATTGCTCACATACTGCGTAGTCTCTAAGACCGAAAAATTAATGGTGAGTAAATTAGCACACACAATAGACTTGTTGCTTCAGCAAGAGAGATAAATCTAATGATATGCTTATTTTGCAGTTTGGCCAATACCTTAACGATCTATGGACACTTTTCCATCCGAAACTTTCGGAACCAAGCATTCCGGTGCATCATAATAAGCAAGCGGTACTTTTGTTCTGGTATCATGTCTGCTCCGATTGTCCAGAGAACGTCGCTATGATACTTCACAATCCGCACATAACTAAAAATATAGCATTTAATTACATATTGTGAGCGTTACATTTATGTCTTTCACGCTCTTTGTATTTCTTTGCATATCACGCAAGAACTTCAATTTTAAAAATTACATTATTTGTATGAGAATAATATGCAGTAGCGATATAAGACATTATCTCTAGTCTGCATATTATCTCTAAAGATTGTGATCAAATGCAAAGAGTTAATATTGTCCAACATAAAAATGCTTGTTGTTTCTAATTTGTACTCTTTTATTGTTTTTAGAGCTGATCATGAAGACCAGGATGTCGTGTTGTTTAATAGAGTTATGCTACCCGCGTACTATGGTCTTTTGAGACTCTGTTGTCAACAATCGCGTACTTTTACGAGACAATTAGCTGCGCATCAGAATATTCAATGGGCTTTTAAAAACATTACTCCCCATCCTACTCAGTATTCGACTGTAAGCTTTTCATAAATTTAAGCTTTGCATCAGAGATGAGCATTATTCGTGTATAAATTTCCGATTTTTTTAATTTTATTCTCCTTTAAATAATATTATTTCTTTTTTTCTATACAGGCAGTGGATGAATTATTTAAATTGATGCAATTGTTAGTCGCGAGACATCCTGATCAAACGGAACAGGAAGAGGCAGAGATCGCGTCATTCAGAAGGGGTACGCTGTCTTCTTATTTGCAAGGACTCGACGGTCGTTCATGTTGGGCAACTCTCATTTCTGCTTTTCGGTACGCTAAAATATCAGACTATTTTAATTACGGTGAACATTAAAAGACGAATAATATATTTAAATATATTCTGGACAAAATGTTGATTTAATATATACATAAAAATAATATAAAAATGGGAAAAAAACATTTAACGGATATATGCTCTTTTTTTCCTCAGAATTCTCATCGAGTCGGATGACGATCGTTTGTACGTTGTCTACAACGGCGGCTTAAGCATGGCTCTCGAAGCGTTTCATATGCTACATATCATGTATCACGAAGCGACAGCGTGCCACGTTGCCGGCGATCTGGCCGAGTTGATCGCTATCATCGTCGAACTCGTGCGATGCGTTCGTACCGCGAGAGACGGGCCGGACGCTAGAAACATTTTGGCTAACTGCAAGGAATGGCCCGATGCCCTGCGTAAACTGGCAACACTACTGAACACGTATAACCCGCCGGACATGAGAAATCTGGCTATAGACCTCTTGAAAGAGCTCGTCATGCTCGTTCCTGCCGAAGCAATATTGATTCTAGCACCGTTGCTCTCACACTGCCACGCAGCTCTTCAAGAGTCCCATGCCGCTGTCCCACCCGGGCCGTACCTCCCGAGAAGATCTACTCCGCCTGGAAAGATGCCTACGAGACCCGCCAGGCCAATGGTGCAAATGGCGGTACCTCATTCTCAGCTGGAGGCGTCAAAGGGAGTAGACCCGGAGTATGACAGCGCTCTGCTTGAATTTTACTTACCTTATCACGAGCTGATAGACGTAATGTGCAGATTAGCGATTAATAACGATTGCATGACGGATTCGTTGGTGAATTTGAGCGCTATGCTTGGATTTGAAGGTGAGTACGATACGAGGTGATCGTAATCGTAATTGTGATCCGTCGAATCCTGACTCATCTTATGTTTGCAGGTGTACCTTTGCACTTGGCTCTGTTTCCCAGGCTGTGGTTGGACGTACACGCCGCTACGCACATAGACAGAAAGCACATAGCGTCTCTTCTTTGTTCTTCCTACACGGTGGATTACGTGGACGCCGTGCTGTTGGACGAAAGATCGTCGTTGGGAGTACCGGCGATCCATGCCTTTCTCAAAACCTTCTTTCCGAAACTGGCCAATCACGTGTTGACCGAGCAAACATGTTTACTCATCGACAATCTGGTCAGTTCACTGACGACGATGGTGGAGGCAGTGGACGTTGAGGCGTCAGCGCACAGACTGACCGGTGACTTGCGCGCCTTGGCTCTCGTTTATAGCAGTAGCACGAGATTGAAACCACCCTCCAGTCTGCTACCGGCTCTAGAAACCCTGTTGTCACGAACTCGGACTATTACGGTGAAGGAGAGTCGTTCATCGCCGGAAATGGAAACGCCCTCCAAAAGACGAAAGTTGTGTAGCGACAGTGAGCCGGCAGACGGGAATCTATGTACGCCAATCAAGGATATCGATACGGAGAACAACATCTCTGAGACAGAGATGGACAAGGCGGACGCGGCAAACGATACGATGTCTTCCGATTCCGGAGACGATAAGGTCGCTGCCACCGTCAGGCACAAATCAGGCAACGTTCAGGCGGAGGCTATCGCCACTAGCATTAGCGACGCTGTGTCGCCACCGAGTTTGGTCACCACCGCTAACAGTTGTACAAATCAGTTGCGTTGCTCGTTGACCAACATCTCGTGGCTCGAGATGCTGGAGAAGACCATCGTCGATCTTCAAACGATCGTACAAGTGCAAAGCAAGAATAATTAATTGCGTTTAATTGGTGGAGAACGCAAGCGGGGGGGCTCTCTAGACAGCGTAACGTACGGAATAACGACCAATTCTACGACCTGTAAACTGCATGTGATCCTTTACGCCGATAGAATTTAACGGTGTGTCTTCTGCGCTCCTTCGAAATCGGATATTAGTACATATTGTATCGTATGTATCTTGAAACCGCGATTTACTTTCCAAATATAGGAGAATAAGATATTTTCGTTACTCGACATAAGTTACATTCGAATATGAAGTCGGGGAGTCGCGTATCGCTGTCGTATCTGGACTGAATAATTTTCTCATCTAACCGTTCGTTAGTGCTGTGAGATAGAATTACCCCACACAGCACACTTTATCTGAGGGACGTCCTACAGATATTTGAGATATCTCAATAACCGTAGAACATCTGGTGGATATCCAGCAGATGCACAAGTGTTCCTCAAAATATCCTGTGCTGTGGGACTCGTCTCTCCTGACATAAATACGATGCGCGTACTTAACGTGCAATAACGTCGTAAACCATCCAGTATTCGGAAAGCGCAATTGTGTGGCTTTATTAAATCCTAGGAGACTTTTAAACATGCTATATCTCTCAGAAAACTTTGTTGACACTGCTGATTATTTCGACGATTTTGTGCTATACTTGTGTACGAAAGGAATCACAGGGTTTTAAGAAATTGTTAAAGTAAACAAATAAGAGAGCACGTTCGATGGCTGGTAGAAAATTTGTTTACTTGCTCGTTTCTGATATGCTCGCTCTTTTGTTCATTTTAATATAATACAATGGTTACGTTTAAAAATTTTATTCGGGTGCACACCGCGTCGTTCTATCTTCGTTACTTACTAAAAATTGAACAAGGACAGAACGCGACACTGGTGTTCACTCGAGTGAAGTTTTCGAACTCAGCCAATGAAGTTGACATATGTATATATCGCGATAAATCAATATTCCATGAAATATCAGTTGTAGACAGAAATGTTTCTCGACAATTGCGGTATATCGAAATTTTTACTTTAAACATTATTTTCTACAACTGATATTTTAATATCAAGCTGTCGTATTTTACGTATCTCAACCGATGTACTTCTGTTATTCTTTGTCAATAATAGTGTCAGAGAAAATTACTTTGTTAAATCCTCGTTTATTAATCCGAGCTGTTTCGCTTCTGATGCAAGAAATGTTTCTGTTTATGCGCAATTAAGGCTCCTGGGTACTCGTCGTGCGGCCATGTTGGAATGTGAGAAAGAAGCGAGAAATGACACGTTAAAACACGTTGAAAATTCTTGCGTAGTATTTCCAAATAAAAAGATATTTGCTTAAAATAACACTACAGATCACTTCACAACACTTCAAAAATACTTCGAGTTGAGGTTTAGACTTTAGGGGTAGACTTCGAGTCGAAGTCTACCCCTTTTCCTTGACAGTTAATAAACAACCATAAAACGAATGTGATACGATGCAGGCTTGTGCCTGTGGGTGTGTGAATGTAATACGAAATCTAGTCATGCGCCTGCGCACAAGCCTGCATCGTATCACATTCCTTTTACGGCTGTTTATTAACTGTCAAGGAAAAGGGGTAGATTCGGGGAGCGCGCTATTAGCGCCATTAGCTTATTCTATCCTTGTTTTACCTGATGAGCGATCAAGACAGAATAATGCAATAGCGCTAATAGTGGCTAATAGCGCGCTCCTCGAACGCAGCCTTAACTTCAACTCGGAGTATTTTCGAAGTGTGCTGAAATGATCTGTAGTGTTATTTTAAGCAAATGTCTTTTTATTTGGAAATGCTACGCAAGAATTCTCAACGTGTCAATTCTCAACATTTCTCACTTCTAACGTCACATCTCATGAGATGTCGAGAAAGAGCCCGGGAGCCTTAATCGTACACGTTAGGAAAGAGAGATAAACGAGAGAGTTAATTAACGCATACGAATGATTATGATTAGATTGAACTTGATACAATACTTGATCCATACCGAAGAAATCTATGATTCGTACAGAGAGCATTAGAACTTTAAGTTCTTAGCGAATTGATAACATAAGATTATAATGGGATTTGCTAGTGTATTTATTTATTTTCGACATGGCGCCAATCTCGGTGGTGATACCGTGTCGTCTTCACTTCGATCGCTATTCGCACCGTCTACTACTTATGCTAACAACAAGCTAAAAATCATCGTAGGTAGACGCAACCAATTGTTATTGCAACCGATTGCAACTTTTCTACAGTCACGGCCGACTTTCTCGAAATCAAAGACATCTCACACTCGCATCACGAATGAACAATCAATCGTGAAACGCTTCCACTAAGTGCTAAACATTCAAGCTAACATATCTGCGATTGAAAATACACTGCGGCCACTTTCAGCATGTAGCGTTTTTAAAATCGTCGAGCTTGCCGATTAAAATGGTACTAAGGTAGCACCTCGTCCAATCGTGGTTCCTGATTCTTCATTGCATTCATTGGATTGTGACGGCAAAAGCGAGAAATTGTGTTAATTACATATCATCGACATACATTCGACCGTTATATTTTACAAGAATGTACTGATTTCCGTAATCCACAATCATACAAATGAGGCCAATAATATGTATAAATCATTTTTGTCATCTCTAAAAGGCTATACCTAGCTACAAAAAACATTTTTCACATGTATTTATTTTCTTTACTTGTATATTTCTTTACGATAAACAGTAAGCGAGGTCTTGGGAAGAAAAAACGTACTAAAAATGTAATAATAAAATATTTCTGAAATAGATACGCTATACGTTCGAGGTAAATTTGGTTCTATTTTTTTCCGCTTATCATAATTAATAGGTTTTATAGTCCTGCGACAGTCCGACGCGGATTAGCTGTAAAAATTCAGCAGAATTCGCGTTCGACGGATTCTGCTCGATCCATTTAAACCAAGTCTCGTGGGCAGGTAGAGCGGGTTAAACTGAATCAAAAAGTCCTTTACCATTAGTTGAGAAACTTACAAAACGGGGATTCAGTTTAACCCGCTCTACCTGCCCACAAGACGTGATCCACTTATTACCTAACATTCACAAGCTCCGTCATTAGAGTACAAATTTTATTTTATTTACTATTCAATGATGATTAAGGAGACGATTAAGATTCTGATGTATTTTGACATCATCAAATGCGAATAAAAAAGTTGATTTATCTCGATTACTAGGGTAGGAAAAAGATTGACGTAATTTCTCGCTTGTGACGTTATAATCATCGTAATATCGTACGTGGTATGACTGCAGCTTATCAGGATCAGTCAGGAATTTGAAAAAAAAAAAAAAAACTTACGGAGAAGGTATTATGTGGATACAGACACCTTGATTAAACTCGGCGTTATCAAGGCGGGATACGACGAACCATAGGTATTAGAAATGTTATTTTCACTCTCTGTCTAACGTTGTAATAAAAAGAATTTTAATGCTTTCGTAGGACGTATTCGTAATACATACCAATTGTACTGATAAAATTTGATTGATTCCAAGCTTAATTTAAAATTTGATAAAAATTTATTATGACTTGAGCTCTAGATCAGCTAGGGTTTAAGCCTCAAAACCTCATTTCACAATTAGTAATTATCCCGTGCGACATAGGTATTTTCAATTCGGTGTCGCCGGTTTGGTAACAAAACACCGGCGAATTGGCAGAAAACCTTTCCCGCATTAATATCAACGCTCTCGTTATCTAGATATGTTTCGTAAGTGATCCTGAGCATGCCGTTCATGATCGAGGACACGGACGCACGACGATCGATAGGCAAACGCTTCTCCGCTTGACGCAATGTATAGCTATCTTTTAATGTCGCTACATTTCGATGTATGTACTTGTAACGGAAATGAAGAAGAAATCGAAGGAATGCTGACTCTCAGGGTTGGGCGTTTACGCATAAAATATAATAATCTACATCTACATGTATACAATGTATAAAAATTATTATGTTTAACGTGTCATGTAAACAATGAGTAATTCATTGATCACTAAACATTCATATTTTGTCAGAAATATCGAAAATTTATGTTTTGTTTGCAATCTTATTTTCAGTCATTTAGTTTGGACACAATTTTTAGCATTCTACGAAAAATTAACAGATCAAATCAGCGTAAATAATAATATTTCTATATTAGTATATCATATATCTTTTATATCTGTACAGTTAATATAGTAATAAATAAATTACAACTAAAAACGCATTTAATTTAACCTGGTTCAATTAACTGATTGATTAATTGATTTTTAACTATATTTTCACAAACAGTTCTAAAAAAATAAAACTATTTTTCATTTTTTTTATAACTGTTTGTGAAAATATAGTTTAAAAAAATCAATTAATCAATCATTAATTTATAATAATTTACATTGCTTATATTGTTTACATGGAAAATTTAAGGTTCGCGTGAACATAACGTAAACAATCCATGTAGATGTAATCTTGAAATTTACGGCACAACCCTGGCTCTCTCTCTCTCTCTCTCACGCTCTCTGTCTCTGTTTGTCTCTGCCTCTCCCCGGACGATGCGATCACTTTTAACCATAGGCGATTTTTGGCGTGACTCTGGTATAAGCAACCAAAGGGTACCAAACTGCACCAGAACCAAAATAGCAGCCACGGATAGCAACTTTGGTATATGTAGCAAACCATACCAAACGATCGCCAAAAATCGCCTCATTTTGTATATTCGACAATCGATTTAAATGTGTTACATGTACATACGAACTCGTATGTGATGAGCTTTGGTCGTGGCACGCAATCGTGTAATTAACATCGTTTATTCTCTCTTATAATTATAGTCTCCTGTACGTTTCTTACGTTTAAGATTAAGGAGAGGTTGGTTGCTCAAATCACATTATATGATAAGAATTAAATCATCCCTTCCCCGATTGTATGTACCACCAGTTCGGAGACACGTCCTGCATATTGTATATTTTATACGATTGCAGAATTTATAAGGTGTCTTTTCAGACGAAGAATGCTTAAATTTATCTGCCTTGAATTTATTCACAAATCTGCTCATTATTATTTCAAAGATAAAAGGAAAAGATTAAAAGAGAAGAGCTAATTAAAATTTCAAAAATGTTCCATGTTCTTCTCTATTTCTCTCCGAAAGTTTTTCTCGTTCTAAATATCTTGTCTCGGTCGAAAATTTCTTTGACCCGTTTTCTCGCTTTCCCGGCGCGGAAGTATCGGAATCGGCTGCTGGCTGGTATCAGCTGATCTGAATTGATCTAATTTAGCGTATGTGAGAGTACGTGATGATATATGCTGTGAGCTGTATGTACAATAAATCAGTAGTATTGGCTTAGAACATATTATATGGAGGGGTAAAAACCAGAGTGGTGTAAGTCAAATTTTTAAAAATATTTTCTCGTGTGCATAGATGTAGGCTGCGTTCAAGGAGCGCGCTATTAGCGCTATTTGCTTATTCTATCCTTGTTCTACACTTGATGAGCGATAAAGATAGAATGATGCAATAGCGCTAATAGCGCGCTTCCCGAACGCAGCCAATCTGTACAATACATAAATTGCATCTATGCACACGAGAAAATATTTAAAAAAATTTGACTTACACCACTCTGGTTTTTACCCCTCCATATATACCATTCTAAGAGTATTGGTAGAGTATCACTACTCCACTAGCACCTGATTATCTGAATGTCTGACAAGTTAGCATCGCTCGCTTTCCCTTTATTCCTCCAAGAGATGCGTCTTCTCGTTGCTCATATTCTCGAGGACGCACCGAAGACGATTTGAAGCGTATTCGCCCGTGACAAGTCGTACGCGAGTTATTATTATATAAGTTAATACCGATCAACTATATAATACGATGGAGAACGTTCGCTCGCCGATGGATAACCTCTTCAACATGTTGTCGGGCTTCAGCGCGGGCCAGGAGAAGGCCCTGAAGCAAGGAATCTACAATGCCGTCGCACTCTTCTTCTTGTGTCTCGTCTCGGCGGCCGGCTACGGCCTCTATATTATCCTGAGTCCCTTCGTCAAACCCTTAATCTGGGCCCTACTGTGCGGCTCCGTTCTCTTCCCGTTCAAGTGTTCGCTGGCCACAACGGTACAGTCTTGGTTCGCCAAAGTGGAAGCGTCGCAGACCCCACTGGTTGTCAACGTCGGCCTGCTACCCGTGCACATATTCGACAATGTCTCCGAGAGAGTGGGTTCCTTTCTGTGGACGCGCATCAAGTATATTGTCTGGGCGGCGTCGCTGGCGTTGCTGGCTGCAGGCGTGTATCATTACACTCCTAACGTGATAACGTGTCTTGCCTGGAGGACATTTCAGGTCTTCACCGTCGTCTCTGGATTTTTCATTCTGACGTGCAACGTCTTCACGGTATCTTCATTCTGTGTCCAGTAGTTTTCTCCTCTCTATGTATTGTCCTGTAGAAATATTGTGAACTCTCTTGCTTGTTCGAATAGTTAAACAGATTTTATCTTGCAGGTTTCAACTATACTCATCGGCTACTTGACGATTCTGTATATTTACTGGACACCGTCAAACTCGATTCGTTTTCGCTACAGTTCCTTCGTGATATGGTTCATCATCAGCATGTATCTGTCGAGCATAGCAGGGGCTTACCGAGTCTTGGTCTTCACCGCTCTGCAAATCCTCTGTGCAATAGGATTTATTTACGAAGTAATACTCATTATGGACAGTCATGAGCTGAATGGCAGGCACTTGACATTCTCGCAGGCAGTGCGTTTCGCTTTAACAAACGACCTGTTGCCGAGCTCGCAAGAGGATAAATCCTCTTCATCGCAGGGTGGCGACCGAGTAAACGACTGTATTCCCGAAGGCGAGAGCGTGGATACGTCGATTCGCTCTCGAGAAGAAACGGGAAGATCGGCGTCCGCTGATGTGGCAAGTATCGAGAGAATACGTAGCACACCGAGACTCAGCGTAAAGTCAATGTCTTTGGATACGGACGCCGATTTATCCTCCACATGTAAACCTGCTCGTAACATACATTCTATAACTCGTGCGACATTACGCGACCGTTATCTGCTCGGCAAAATAAGGGCCGAATTACGAACGTCTCTAGATATGCAGGACGACGAGGTCGACACCGACAAATACATGTATGGGGCGCTATACGCGTGTGCCGGTATGCTTCTCTGGAAACACAGGTGGATCGCGCACATTCTGGTGATCCCGCTGGTATATTATATCGTCAAGCAATTGGGCAGCTATTTTGGCTTTTGGGAAAGGATACTCGGGTATTGTGACTCGACGATACGAACGCTCAAATCGTGGTCCATGGAACGACATCAAGCGCTTATACCGTCCAATATCAGAGGTCTCTACAAAGTAAGCATTATTGTAGATGAGAAGCTGAGAAACGTTCTGAAAGGCTCCGTAAATGCGGTAGCGACTACATCCGTTATACTTGGCTTGATCGTTTTCACCACTTGCGCATCTATTTTCATCACGATACAGGTATACGACAAACTCGTGTTTGTTCATTATATTATACAAGGTGTTCCCGGGTTAAACGGCGAAACATGAAATATGAATTTAGAAACAAGAAAAATTTTTCTTATGCTCGCAAACGCTTCGTTCAAGAGATATTGACTTATGAAGATACCGAATTAAGAATAAATAATTTTGAAATAATAGAGATTTT